>MJUU01065345.1:1121-166899 GCA_002080025.1 Modiolus philippinarum | reverse complement strand
TTGACGTGTTTCGGAAACAGGTTTTTTGTGTACAACTTTTAAACCTTTACAGATAGTATGGTCATGTAACATATCAAATTAATCAGTAAGAAGAGACCTTCAATTTGATCCCAAGGTCAAAGGTCATCAAGGTCAAAGGTCAAGGTCATTGCCAATTTTTTTTCGTTTTTTTAACGTAAAATCTTTAAAACGATTAAAATGCCTACTGTAATATATTGGAGACAATACGCATCTCATCAAGATGATTTTAAACATGTGACATGACAAAACATAACACTAAACACAACATTGACTGGGAAAGACCTTGCAATTGTTCTCTGAACAATTGTCTTTTTAATTTTATATACAATTTGTACTGTTATTGTTACATGTTTTGTTATTACTTGTTGACAATATTTTACCCCTTTCACCATTTTAATGAAAATAAATAACAAAATACCGACATGATGATTGCAAACACGGATCTTAGACGTTACCATTTATTCATGTTTCGAAGGTCATAGGTCATAAATGTATCCAATACACGTCACTGATGAACGATTGCCTAGCAAATAAGATTAATTATGTGATATTTTTTTTAAAAGTACACATGTATTCATTGATCATTACTTAACCAGTTTTGACCCATCGATCTAAGTGTCTGATTCTACATTAATGTATGTCTTATCAGTGTATCATTGCGGATGAATTTCATATAAAGCGTAAGAAATGCGCTCTAAGAGAAGGATATCTTTGTGTGATTTTCCTATAGATTCCAATGTTAAAATATGTTCCCAGCCGGAAGCCATATGGTGGTATCGGTGCCATATTTTTAACTGGACCATCTAAGATATTGTGACCAAGTTTACTGCTAATATTCACTCCTGTTTCATAGGAGAAGATAAGTTTGGATGGAAAGTTTACGACGGGCGGCAATTTACACAAAAGTTTTGTTGAGATAGAAATACTTTTGTGTATGATATTTATGAAATTCAAAAAAATGCTATAGTTGGTATTTTAAAGTAGATACCTTTAATAACAATTGATGGCATTAAGGCATAAAATGTGAGGGAGTCGCAAGAGAAAGTTATTTAAAAACAGAAATATTCAAAGATAATTTTAATAAGTTAGTAAGAAAGAAACTGTGGGATATGCAAATAAGATGTTTACGGGTTCTTCAAAGCATTGAACTTTAGAATTTAAAAAATAATAGTTAAATATTTCGTTGGATACGCGTTGGTTTTACAGTTTCTAATATTGTGTTTCTTTGTAAAGCTTACACACGTTTTTTGCATAGCTATAGGCATCGAAATTCTAAAAATGCATGCTCTTAGATAGATCACAAAGTCTCTATGAGACAACAATATACATGTAATTGCTTACAATTATACGTGTGCTTTACTTTGACCAGGGGATATCAACGGACTGAGCAACTAAATGTGGAGGAAGTGAATGATCGGAGCAGGGGGTTCAGTCCAGTCCATGGCCATTTCGAGGTGTAAAGTGAAGTCAGTGCAAGACTAAAGGATTTTTTTGCAATTAGTGATTTCTTTACAAATTATGCCATTTCGATTTTAAACCATTGATAGTGTATTATCTGAGCCCTAGACCATCTAAGATTATATTAGTTTCTGATCTAGTTTTGTGGTACTGTAGAAAACAAAAGCGCCTTTAGACCCATAATGACACCTGACCTTTTCAATCGCAAACACAGACACAAAAGTCATATTTGTTGTACTTTCTCGAATACTTTTTTTTTAATTTTAAGTTATATCTATACAAGACAGTTTCCATCAAAATTTAACATAATTACAGGTGTTCTTGACATATCCATACTTTATCCCACAGCCAGACAAGAACCCATTTCCTATCGAGCAAATTTAAGGTACTGCAGTTGAATTCCGTAAGTTCGCTTTGAACCTTCAGTCGCCGGTATTTGAGGGTTCGGCAAGGTGATCTTTGTTTTTAAAAAAGTAAATTTTATCGTTATCGTCAAATACCATAAAAAATTACCGTTGACGTCACTTAGCTGAATATGTTTATATTAAACGTCATTTTGCAGTCAAGGATTCTTTATATTTCTTACAGTTTTCGACATTTTTGCGAAAAAAAACTTCGTTTACCTCATTTCATTAGTTTAGTTTAAAAGTTGGAGGATAAAAAAAATCTCTGGTCTTTTTTGCAGGCGAAGTATCACAACAGGGGGTTTAATCGATAAAAATTATCAGCTCTAAAACCAACAAATAGCAACATTTCGGTTCCGGTTCTTTCGATTTGTTAATTATTTATTAAATTTATTGCACGTGTAAACATGACAATTTGTTTAGTGCAATGTTCATTTATAATACGACGTATTTTAAGATATTAGAAATATAAACCTAAGTAAAATACTCTTGTTGAATAAAAATAAAGATTTTGATATATGGAACCGAGACCGAAAGACCGACTTTAAGACAGTGAACCGAGACCGAAGATCGGAACCGAGACCGACTTTTAGACACACCCGTTTTCTCCTCTTAACGTGACTTCTAAGTCAATCTCGAGCTGCGCGCGAAGCTCGTCAATTGACAAAAATAGGGAATATAGGAGTAGAAAATAAATGTCGTAATATACCGATAAAAAATTATATGATGATAAAATCAACAATTTTAAATGAATAAAGTGCAGAGGCAATTTTGAAAAAGACGCTTAGTTTTCGACTTAAATGCACCCACCAGACATTTGGGTAATTGTTAATTATTTTTGAAAGACAAATAACATACACAAACTAATTCGTTTTATGTTTCAAATCTGAATTTTGTTTATTTGATTTATATATTGATATATATCGATTTTGTGAAATCTAAACATGTTTTGGTATTTCAGTTATCGCGTATATGTATTTTTTTCTTTAAAAATTGATATGATGATTTCAACTATAAGGAAATGGGATAGGTAAAGGGGTGGTGTGGGTAACCATAAATTGAATTATCTCTACTGCTGGCTTTTGTAAGTTCCTCAACAAACTCAGATTATCCCGAGTTTCTTAATCGTTGTTTACGTTTGTCTTTTGTCTTTTCTTGACGCTTTTCTTGTGTAGTTTCCAGGTGAATTGTGACATGCAATACGGCTATTGTTGGTGTTTCCTGCTCTATGTTTTCTTCGCGAAAACAGTAAATAACAAAATACCGAAATTACTGCGAATTTATTTTCTGCATATGCGCATTTCGACAACTTATGTCTCTTCAGTGCAAATAAAATCTAAACGTTTGGAAGACCATTATTTCAAAAGATTTTCAAAAACTGATAGAGAACAAATAACCAATATGATCGAAATGTTAAGCCAAAATCAGCTAAGGACAGAGCTTTGCATGAGGGAGATACTCCTTAGTTTAAAAAAAAATTACAAAAAATTAGATATTGCAAGGTTCCAAATAGAATCGGCTTTCGGGTCAGCACCGAAGTACTGACTACTGGGCTGGTGAATACCCTCGGGGACTAACAGTCCACCAGCAGAGGCATCGACCCAGTGGTAACAAATAACAAAATACCGAATTTACTACGAATTTATTTTCTGCATATGCGCAGAAAAATAATTAAAAATAATGCTTTTCCTGCCAGGAATTTTATCATCGAAGATTTTGGCGGAGCTAATTTCAATTTGACATGTGATGTAAACAAAACCAGATCGGAAGTTTGGGATAGATATAGAGGAGATTTGGGGACTTATAAACTGATTTAACCCTACCACTTGCTTTTGTTAGTGCCAGTACCAAGTCCTACTGTGTTGAGTTTCTATCGTTGTTTACGTTTGTCATTTGCCTTTTTGTGTTTTGCCTATGTAGTTCCCTGGCAGTTTTTGGTATGTAACTGTAATTTTCTGCAATCGTAGGTGTTTCCTGTAATCAATTTTTTTTTTGCATTTACCTGGTCCTGTACTAGATGTTTCTAGTTTGATGGTGAAAAACCAATGATTGGTTCAAACCATACATCCTAAGGATAGTTACCAAGAATAACTGGACAAAATTTGTTAACTAATTTAAACTCCTCATCACACTAGCCAATCAGAACAATATATATATATTTCAAGTAACACAAGTTCACAAGAAGAATCTTCAAACGATGTGGATTCAAATACATGGAATAATCTTGTGGGGACACATTTAATGAGATACATCGGCAAACAAATACCGAAGCAAGAACGAGGCAAGAGGGGATTCTAAAATCAGAAATCCAAAATTACAATTCACATCCAACACGAATTGAGACAGTATGACAAAGACAAAACAAATGAACAAAAATGAACAAGAACGCCACATAGCTAAAACAATAGTAGTGTGAACCCCTATAAAAACTGAGGTATCATCAGGTGCTCCGGAAGGGTAAGCATGATCTGCTCCACCCGTGGCACCTGTCACACTGCCAGTGAAACATCCGGTTTTTTCACAATCGGTGTTAGTAAGTCTGGTAAAACTCTGCATCTACCCAAAGATATCTATTCTCATTTGTGAAATAGAAACATTGTAACGGTCTGTCAAATCGTTATGACATCCGATTGATTAAACTGAAATTTGTCACCAATTCTATGATACAGTTCATCAACTCCGATTGGAAAATAGTTCCAAAACTCAATTACCACCTGGCTGTCAATATCAATGATGGATATAGGGCAAATGATCAATGACTACTTCGCTTATAATAAATACCAAAGACCAGAAAATGTGATAAGTTTCAAGGTTCCTAGAGTATATATAGGTAGTTATTCCTCAATTTTATTATTCATATTCTTATATAGCATTTTGTTATTGAGGCTGAATAACAAATATACTAATATAAGGTTTGATAATCAGTAAATGCGATTTTGATTATATATGAAATTCCAGGAAGTCTTCAGCCATTCTACTTTGTTTATTATGGGTTGATAGACAGATGTTTGTGTACTTATTAAGTGTAATCACTTCAAATTGTGCATGCCTTACATTGGTATGTATTTACATTTATTCACATTGAGATATATTTACATGGGCAATACATAAACAATTTTCCATTTAAAGCTTAATTGTTGTTTCCTGGCTTTTTATTCAGTCCGTGTTATTCATCTTTGTGTGTGTGTGTCTTCATTTTTTATTTTCTGTGCCGTACTCATTTTGTGTCTGTGTTTCTTTGTTGTCCTTGGATTATTCGTTCTGGATTGACGGTTCAGTTCTCACTCACTTTACATGGTCCAAGGTGTTCTTGAGAAATGCATGACTGGTATATATGTACTCATAATTCCATTATAACAGTTGTAATCTTATTTTATTTGATCGATATGTCCATTGATGAAGCACTATATATATTCAAATTTCTGCTTTTTAATACACTAACAGATATGTAATGATTTTGTTTTGGCAATTTTGATTTAACCACTTTCTTGACAAGCTGAACACAACTTTGTTAAGACAGTGTAAGGTTTTAAGTTGGTTTCTCAAGCTGATTGATTTTAAGGACGATCAAGACGTGTTAAGATAGTTTAAGATAAAATAAGATCCGCTTGCTAATTGTGTTCAGGAACGATGAAGACGAGTTAAATTGTTTAAGATCAAACGTGATCTTCATCAGATCTTGTTTGTTCTAGATAAACTTAACGTAGTTATCTTGTTTGATCTTACACTGTCTTAACAAAATTGTGTTTAGCCTGTTAAGATCGTGATATGATCAAAATGTCCAAACAAGATCATAGCATATCTTCTAGTGATGTCAATAGGATGTTTGGAAAGTGAAACAATTGCCAAAATGTTTTATGATGCTCATCGTTACCTGATTACATTTTTTCATAAAACAGCTATCTGTCAGAAAACAACGGCAGTAGAATACCAAAGGAACAAAGCACAAAATTACACAAATCAAAGTCCAGAGACAAGGCAAAAGCAAGAACACCAAAAGACGGAAGACCAAAGACACCACATGCCCACAAAACACACGAACATAACATATACAACACAAAAAAACTAAAGCACTAACAGTGTGAACTCTCAATAAACAAGAGTGAAATCAGGTGCTCCGGAAGGGTAAGCATGTCCTGCTCTGTGCACAGCACCCGTCACACTGTCAGTGGGTCAATCCATGGTAAAGTCAAAACCGGTAATGTCAAATCCGGGAAGACGCGAATCTAGCTGAAGATGTCAGTTTTTATTTGTGACACTGACATTTCATATCTATCTATGATGTCGTGGTGACGGCCATAGAATTTCTGAAGGGACGAAATTAACAAAGGCTGAACATATCCCTGACTCAGCAGTTTTTGTGACAGTGCTTTTGCTCTTTCCACAAAGTCACTGTATGTACTGCACGCTCTACAGTAACGAATTAATTGTGAAATATATACTCCATATGCTGGGGATACAGGTATATTGCTGCAGAGAAAGGGAAAGTTCACAATTGGAAAGTCAAAATCATCACGTTTGTCATATAATCTAGATTTCAGACGTCCATGTTCGTCAATGTATAACAAAAGGTCAAGGTATGAAGCAGAATCGGGTGTATCGGTTGTCTCTTTAATTTCAAGTTCATTGGGGTAGATACGATGTAAATATTCTTTAAATCTTGGGTTATTAAAGAAATAAAGATGTCGATGTTAAATTACAGAGACTACAGAATCTCATCAGTAATGCAGCTTGTCCCCTGCTATATTTATTGGATGCCTTTAAAGCAAATCTGCAAATAATATAGGACTGCCTAGACAAGAAGTAAATCATGTGCAGAGACTTGTAGTAATGCAAGTATCCTAAGTGACACCACGTTCAGAAGACGTGCCTCTATTAAGACTAGTGTACAAGCAAAATCTAAAGGTCCTTGTGAATAAACCTGAAAACTTTTCAGGTGGTTTAAACATCAAAATTTGTACAACATTTGAAAGCTTTTATTTCAGACGCTTGGACACTTGACAAAATAAAATGATACAGAATAGAATTTGAATATATGCCGAGGCAATTGTCCGAACCTTAACAGGTAGTGTTCAATTCTGATGAAACGCAATCGCCAATGAAGAAGTAAAACGTTTTTAAGGTAAAGGTATCATTCAACTGGCTTCAAAAACTTCTGATCAATTTATTTGAAATATTTTTCTTATACACCGAAAAGATGGTACTTAGTAGGGTTAGTTGTTTAGTTCCGTAGCAGTTCGTGGCATGTAACTAAAATTTTCAGCCATTGTACAAAAAATGTAGATGTTTCCTGTTGTCCCTTTTGTTTCATTTATTCTTACTTTATAACAATTGAATACAGAAATTGGTTACCATCACATAAAATGGAGAGTTTTTAAACTGCATTTTTTAACTTTCGTTTATAAAAAAAACTGCTGATTTGGATCAGTTAATTTGAAAGAGATGTATTACTCAATGTTGATGTTACAGATCGAAAATGCCTACGCATTAATTGGAATGATAAGCTGTTCGAGTCTAAGTGTATGCCAATAGGGTTAACCAAATGACCAAGAATTTCCCTAAAATTTTAAAGTAGTTTTTCAGAGTTGCAAAAGAAAGGTCTTTTGAATCTGGCGTACAAAGATAACAGTTTATTGCTAGGCTATACCCGGCATGATTATGAAATTAATATTGGTGAAACTGTGACTTTATCAGATAACTTTGGCTTCACTATACACCCTGACAAATCTGTGTTACAACCAACTTATGGTATTTCTTTGATTAATTATATTAAAAAAATAAAAATATTATCAGATTAAGTATCGCTGGCTATTTTTTGTCAAAAAAAACATGAATCGTTTAGACACATAAAATATATTTAATTAGTCTAAAACTTATTATATCAACGGTTAAATAATATTAGGAAGTTTTAGTATTGCGGACACCGGTGTATTATAAAATAGAGAAAAAGTGCCCTTTCTTTTATATTTATGGTAAAATTATATAAAGTTTTAGTATTGCAGACAACGGTATAATATAAAATAGAGAAAAAGTGCCCTTTTTTATATTTGTGGTTAAATTATATAAATTTTTGGTATTCTTGACACCGGTATACTATAAAATAGAGAAAAAGTGCCCTTTCTTTTATATTTATGGTTAAATTATATCAAGTTTTAGTATGGCGGACACCGGTATAATATAATATAAAGAAAAAGTGCCCTTTCTTTTATATCTATGGTTAAATTATATGAAGTTTTAGTATTGCGGACACTGGTATAATTTAAAGTAGAGAAAAAAGTGCCCTTTCTTTTATATTTATGGCTAAATTAAATACACTATGAGTGCCTTAGTTCTTAATGTTATCTTTTTATTTCCGTGCATTGTAGCTGTCTCACGTCCTTGTTTTGTCTTTGTTTTTATCTGTTACCGTTTTTGCCATGTCTTTGGACTTCGATTTTTGTAGTCATCGCTTCCCTTGTTCCTTCGGTATTCTACTGCCGTTGTTATATAAAGTTTTAGTTTTGAGGACAACGGTATATTATAAAATAGAGAAAAAGTGCCCTTTCTTTTATATTTATGGTTAAATTATATAAAGTTTTAGTATGGCGGACACCGGTATAATATAAAATAGAGAAAAGTGCCCTTTCTTTTATATTTATGGTTAGATTATATAAAGTTTTAGTATTGCGGACACCGGTATAATATGAAATAGAGAAAAAGTGCCCTTTCTTTTATATTTCATTCTGGTTAAATTATATAACGTTTTAGTATTGCGGACACCGGTATAATATAAAATAGAGGAAAAGTGCTCTTTCTTTCATATTTATGGTAAAATTCTATAAAGTTCTGATATTGCGGACACCAGTATAATATAAAATAGAGAAAAAGTGCCCTTTCTTTCATATTTATGGTTAAATTATATAAAGGTTTATTATTGCGGACACCGGTATAATATAAAATAGAGAAAAAGATCCCTATCTTTTATATTTATGGTAAAATTATATGAAGTTTTAGTATTGCGGACACTGGTATTATATAAAATAGAGAAAGAGTGCCCTTTCTTTTAAATTTATGGTTAAATTATCTGAAGTTTTAATATTGCAGACACCGGTGTAATATAAAATAGAGAAAAAGTGTCCTTTCTCTTATATTTATGGTTAAATTATATAGAGTTTAAGTATTGCGGACACCGGTATCATATAAAATAGAGAAAAAGTGCCCTTTTTTCTATATTTATGGTTAAATTATGTAAAGTTTAAGTATAATTGTGGACACCGGTATAATGTAAAATAGAGAAAAAGTGCCCTTTCTTTTATATTTATGGTAAAATTATATGAAGTTTTAGTATTGCGGACACTGGTATGATATAACATAGAGAAAAAGTGCCCTTTCTTTTATATTTATGGTTCAATCATATAAAGTTTTAGTATTGCGGACACCGGTATAATATCAAATAGTGAAAAAGTGCCCGTTCTTTTATATTTTATGGTTAAATTACAGTGAAGTTTTAGTATTGCGGACACCGGTATAATATGAAAAAGGGAAAAACTGCCATTTCTTTATATTTATTGTTAAATTATATGAAGTTTTAGTATTGCGGACACTGGTATAATGTAAAATAGAGAAAAAGTGCCTTTTCTTTTATATTCATGGTTAAATGATATGAAGTTTTAGTATTGCGGACACCGGTATAATATCAAATAGAGAAAAAGTTCCCGTTTCTTTTATATTTATGGTTAAATTTTATGAATTTTTAGTATTCGGGACACCGGTATAATATCAAATAGAGAAAATGTGCCCTTTCTTTTAAATTTATGATTAAATTATATGAAGTTTTAGTGTTGCGGACACTGGTATAATATAAAATAGAGAAAATGTGCCCTTTCTTACTTATTTATGGTTATGTTATAGAAAGTTACAGTATTGTCTAAATGAAATTTAAAAGTAATGTTTCTTTTCGTAGATAGTTTTGACTGATTTTGCAGTATCTTTCATTACTACATATCAGGAGGTTTTGATTTAATTTTAATTATTTTTTATTAACATTGTATATTTACTAATTTCTTTTCCGTTTTTGCTGACAAAATTACACAATTTAAGTTTTTGCCGACCCTATTCGGATATTGTTACGGCAAAAGTGGTAACAGATCCCGAACACCGATGTCATAAATGCTGTTAATTAACAGTTGTTTTATTTATATGTGGTTGTATGTATCACATTGTAATTTATACTATGAAATTTTAAGACTCTCGACTTTTATTACACGCTCATATTTTTCATTTCGAGTTCGTTTCATGAAAATAAATAAATTATTTAACCGACACGGTGCACGTGACACGTTACACGGTACACGATACACGGTAAACGATACACGATTGAGAACTTTCTGTATCATTCATCGTGCGAATCGTGTGCGCTCAACGTGTGAATCGTGTGCGTTCATCGTGTGAATCGTGTGCATGTGGTAGGGAATGTTGAACGTTTCCATCGCTGTATAATTGAATTCCGACATAAACCATTTATCATTATCTCCAATGGTCATGCAACCACAATACATAAATAAAGCGATACTTAACACATTTGACAGATGAAGGTCCTTGTTTTGCACTAAATGTATAGATAGACCGATTTGAAAGTCACAATAGGTGCAAGATTGGCACTAATAATAAAAAATCTGGAAATTGCAATGTACGTTTCAACTTTTGTCATATTGTTTATATAGGGAAATCGCAAAAATTCATTTACTTTTTTGTTTTTTCTACTAGGGAATCGAATTTAAAAAAAGCGCGCCATTAAACGCTATCAGACAAATTTACTGAAAATATGGCGGAATACTTCAATGTTGTTGGTAAGGTCAATTGTAGATTTTAGTAGGTAGATGAACACACAACTCCATCATAAAATGCTTTTGCAGAGATATGTGAGACATGTTTTGATCTGCATATGCTATCCTATTCAATCAAATAGATGTAACAATAATTTTATGTCTGTCTTTTGCGAATAGAAACTTATGCATTTATGGAATTTCCATCCATGCAAGTGGGAAGTAATAAAGTCAAAGGATTTTTATCATATATATAAGTAATTAGTATAGTTGGAATAGTGCTGGTAAAGAAAGTGACATGCTTTTATTAAAAGACTAAAAGAATCTTTTTATAAGTGAATATCTCCACCCTTTATACAGTTGCAATATTTGACCATATTATACCCCCGTGATTATGTTCAGTTGACCGTTTTATTTGATTACATGATAGTGTTGTCGACTTGACTGCAACTAACGCAAATCAACAAACAATAAACATAACCCACATTTATAGACTCATTATCAACAATTTTATGTCTACATGGCGGAGGCAAATTATCTTCAAAAGCCATCAATGTATGTTTAAGCCATAGTTGTAGTAGCACATGCAATTTATTTGAAATATCTCGTTCAAAAATTGATAATTAAACTTGGTCTAGATAAATTATTTGCACAAAGGTAACATTTTTGCCACATATACACATATATACATGTTTATATGTAAAATTGATCTGCTGCTAAAAATAGATCTATACGTACTTTAAATAGTACACAGCAGATTAAGGTCAGGTATGTCTCTCTATATAACTATTGTTATGCAATTGTGCTTTCGTTATTTGCACTCAAGGCTTATTCGTTTTACGTAGAAAACACATATTATGAGGCTTAATAATATTGATACAATTTTCATTTTTCGAAGAATAATAAAAATGAATGAAAACACACATTCTTTTGGTTTTCATTTTGGAGTTCAGATACAAGACATTTGACCCTGATAAGCTTATCCTTAGTTTTTATCGAGGATCTTATATTTAATAAATTTTATTCACAAAAATGATTTTCAGAATAAAAAGCAGACAGTTTTTTTTTGTTTATTCGCCTTTCTTTATTTATAGACTTAAGATTTTGTATTTTTTTTTAAAAATTCAAAGCCCATTCTGATTTGATTTGTAGAAAAAGCAAATTTAGCGCTTTAATGTAGCTAGTCACGGAAGCTTTAGTTTAATGATAATCTTCCCAGTTATTAAGTCTCCCGAACAATTTTTTTTTGTTGCATCTCTTCTTGTCAAGTCTCCGAAACTAAGTTTTGAAAATGATTGTCTTAGTTGTTGCGTTTCTTATAAAATATCCGAAACGAAATTCTTTGCTCTGTTTTAAGAGACTTATTGTTTTTGCTTTGTTCCGCATTTTTTTCTTTTTTCATTCTTTCACGAGTTTTTTCCGACTAATTTCTCGGACACCAGTGATCCAATCTAAACCAAACTTCACAGAAAGATGGGTCCCATCCCAAGTCTTGAAATTTTTAAATGGCCGCCGTTTCCACTGAAACTAAAAAGGCGGGTAAAGTCACAAGTGCACAGAATTCGATGCAATTTTACAGGATGGTTGCCTGACATATATAGAATTGGTCTCCAAGACGTCAAAGTAGCTGCTGATTACCAGCAGGAATATTGAAATGTTCAGAATTCAGAATTTAACAGAAATTTGCCCAACATGTTAAGGCATTAACGTTGCCATGGAAACAGTAAAAAAGGAGGAGGGAAATTAAAAATCCTCAGTACTCGATGAAACATTTAGGGAGGATTGTTTAAAATGCACACATCTCATATTTATTCTTCGAATTCTGACACGGGACTTCCTTTGGGAGACTTCTTGTGTTTGCATTCCAACACAATTACTACCACATATAATTCCCCCTCCCCCCTTTAACTTCAGAAGAAGATTACAGAGTTTATAGATCTATTAGCTTTCAACCTTTGCATCATATAAGCCCAATATATTTTGATGTTCAAGCAAATTTTCTAATGACTCAAATAAGGATAGGGTTTTTCATAGTTCTAAATATAGTTCTATTGAAAAATATGACTATTTTCCTTTGATTTGTCAAGGCCATAACCATCTGAAAGGTTGTAACTTATGTTATATTACTTCCTCAAGCATTGAACATTTGGAACGTTTCTATGGACACTATGCCAAAATTACGGAACCACATTTTCACTTGTACATTACATTTTGATTGCAACAGAGTGTATTACCTTGATTATAACCGAAAACATACCAAAATTGTTTTCGAAAGGCAGTTGGAAATGGGTTGTAAATGGGTTTTAATTAAAAGTGGAGAATTTTGTTTCCATGGAAACCGAACCAAAAAACCAGAAATTTAATTGTAATAAACTGAGCCTATAAGATTTGCCTTGACTCTTACAATAAGAATGAACTAGATTATGAGGGCTACTCCTGCCCACATTTTGTTAAATTTAGATATTGCAAGTTCCAGATAAAATCGGTTTTCGGGCCAGCACCGAAGTACTGGCTACTGGGTTGGTGAGTACCCTCGCGGACGAACAGTCCACCAGCAGAGGCATCGGCCCAGTTGTAATCAAAAACAAAATACCGAAGTTGCTGTTAATTTATGTTCATTTCGACACCTTATTACAATACGATACAAGTCATAACCTGTATGGTTTCATTATTTTACATGGTTGTTTCCTTTAATTTTGAGTTGTCATAATATGGTTTTTTTTTCGTTTAACCTAGTAAGCGGAGTTTTCGAAGAAAAATTGGTTTAGTCCGGCTAAAAAACTGCTATGGCTGCTTGAGAAAAATGTAAAATTTCTACATAAAGTAACATTGGATAATGTTTAGTCTCGCTTCAGAGTAATGCTAAGTCTCGGTTTTGATATTTGAATATTTACCTTAACCTAAACATTACACAGCTTATTAGGGATGTAAACTTATTTCAACGATTTCCTCTGACACAAAAGATCCAATTTTAGCCAAAATATACCATCATCATCAATGGATCATCTTCTTTTAAAATTCTATCTTTTGTTGACGAGGACAAAGCAATATGGCCGGTGTAATTAAAAATTTTAAAACGGTACCGAATATTGTTTTCATTTGGCTCTTGACCACTCTTGTTCGGTTATTTTGTTATTATATGCAAATAATTCTCAAAACATTACAAATATAAAAATTCTGACAGGGGAAAAATTCTTCGAAGCATCTGGAGACTAAACTTGAAGTAAGTGCTATTATCTCTAAAAATTTCCAAATGCAAATTACTCTTTGTCATATATAATTTGAAAACAATAAGAGATGAATGAAAAGCTACAATTTTGAAGAAAATCAGAACATCCATTGATGAGTAATTGTCTTTTTTGGCAAATGTCTTTGAACATAAGATAAAAAAATTTGATGTAATTACCCCTTTTCAAAAACATTTTGTTCACCAAAATAAAACACTATTTGGAGCCATAATAGTCTTTGAGTAGTCTCTAAGTCTGTCAAAATTATTTCCAGCAAGTTTGAGAAGTATCAGAGATGGTTGACACTGTTGGATAGAGTTTAGTATAGATTCTACAATAACAGCAAATATTTGTTGAACATTTTCTCTGAAAAAGATAAGCATAGTCTTTACGAATAACTTGGTCATACACTGTCATAATTGTGCTTCAGTTGTGTTCTATTTTTAGAATATATGTTCGGAACGGCATGCTTAGAAACAAAACGTAATGAAATATTATTTTTGATAACAGTAACTCACTTGCACTTGTGTTTTTTTTTCATCTGGTAACCCTTTTTAAGACTATATTGGTGCACAGAGGTTCAAAAAGGTCGTACAACTACTGAACTTTGATAAAGAATATTATACTGGTAATATTCATTAATTCGGTTTACCTATTTATTAAATATTTTTCACTTTATTCTGGTATTTAGTAGATAACTGAGTCCTGGTATTTTACAATCCTAATGAAAATATTGTTCTGGTGACCATATTTCCATGCTTCTATGACTTTGAATTGTCAAGATATCTATTTCAGATCTAGCAGTAATTTTTCCACATCCTTAATATTTGAAATACATTGCATATTTGTAAAGTGATATGTCTGTACTCGTTTTTAACAACAGTTATCAAATTTGGTTCTTGTCAAAACAGTTGTTGCAGATTATGAAAAAATGACGTTGATTTTCAGCTTGATGGGATTTTTGCAAGATTTTCAAAGACATTGAGTGTAAAGTTATTGCATTATTTGTTTAAAAGCTTCAACTTGAGTAAGTGTATGAATAATTATCAGTTGCATAGATCTTGGTATATAGCTGTTTATTTTCTTTGATATCTTGCAGGTAAAAACATAAATATGGTTGTGATATAACAGCTGTCTTCTCCGTAATGTTTAGTCTATATATTTATTATTGTTATATGGTAAACTCTGGCATTCTTCTGTCCACATAGTCGCATACATATCAATTGATCTAATTTGGTCCGTTGTTTGATCATCTCCACTAGATAAATGTTTTACCAAACATACAAATATGTGGTATTCTTCGGTTAACAGTTCTCCATATTATGCACTATGTATCTGCTCATCTGCCCATCGTCAAGCAATATCAGGCGTCTTGCAATGAGACACCTTAACCAGATTAACAATGTCACACTTACGTCTCAGGACTTTAACAAATCTTATCCTGAAGCTTTGTATCAATTTTCCATAAATCAATGTCTATGTAATGACATTTCTGACATGTGTAGACAGTTACTCCTATCTGTAAAGCAACGTCGGTCTATTCATCTCTACAAAACTACAAAACTGATTGTTTTTACAAAAAAAGTACGCATTGTATTATCTAAAATATTTATATATTTGCAGCATATTTGGTTTATTTGTTTGATCTCTATTGTTGATTTTGTTTTCAATTCGTGTTTCTTGTTATATTTATGCATATTTAGTTTTTTTTTACAAATGTTTTATGCAGTGTTTGCTTCTGAAATACTTGATACTTAAAAATCGCCTCTTAATCATGCTGCTGTGACGAAAACTTTGCATAAAGGCAATGCATGTTTTTATGAACCGCTTTAGTCAATGCAACAGATTATTAAAATATCCTGCGATAGCTGTGTTAGATAATTTTTATGCATTCCTATTGCATATTAAATTCATATCATAAATACTACCAGAAGTCCAACAGAACCTGATTTGGAGACACAGAATGTGAAAATGTAAGCGTAAATGTTGAAAACGATATGTGTATAACCTTATGTAGTTTAACTCTTCATTACCTAAGAAAGACGTCATGCTTTGTTTTTTGTTTTTGTTGCTTTCTACATACAGCTGTGAACCTCTGTCCTTATATACCTCTCATTGACCATTCACATTAACGTACCCATATGGTACTCAAATACTTATAATAAACAGCTTCGTATATGTAACCGCATAACCAAACCTAAAAGATACTAATAATAAAAACGTTTTAATTGTATGAATTACGTTTTAAGAGTAACAGCAATATCACCGTTAAGCATACTCTCGAATTATGTTCTGTCAATTGTAAATAGTCAAAATTTTCTATAGGGAAGCTTGAGTATGCTATTGGAATTCCCGTGAATCCATCTAGTCTTACCATTTATAAGTTGATACTGAAATAACTTTTATTATTACATACCTTTATTTCAGGAAGAATTTAGAATTTGCATCACATGGTTTAATTTTGAGCTAATGTTTTCTTTTAAGTAAAATCAACGCCTATCGGTGCACATGTCCTACAACTATATCACGAAGTCATTAGTGACCCAACTAACAAAGATAGTTTTGATAGCCAATTCAGAATGTTTTCGTTTTATTTACGGAAAAATTGAAAGACCAGAATCGATTGGTATTTTAATAAACGCTACATCCATGTCCCTTTTAAGGTGTCTCAGTGGTATTATTCCGCCATTTTTGTATAAAAGTTCATTTAGGTTTCATTTTGTTAAGATATTTAACAAAATAATTATCTAAAATGAGAAGAAAGTTCCAAAGTATATAAAATATGTATTCCTTATCACTTTTGCAACATTTTCATTAAAAAAAGGCGAACTAAAACACATATGTTTTGAATCTGTTGCTGGATGTACAGAACAAAGAAATAAAACAAGGGAGATAATTTGATAAAAGTATTTCATATAGATATCACTACAGAAATTAACATTTCGTAATTTATCTCTCTTATTTCAATGGTGACCCCTAATTTCTATTTTTTATATGTTAACTATATAGTGATCTGAAAACACATAAAAAATATGAACAAATTCTAAAATAGAATTTTAAAGCTATCCTCTAACATAATCATTTTCCCTATCATTTCTTTGTAAAATCCTAAAATGTTCAATTTCAGTTTTTGCGCTTAAATGCACGGTGACCCCCAAATTTTATTTTATATTTTGAACAATAATACAATTATGTTTCTACACAGAAAATTTCACAAAATTCTATAATAGGAAAATAATACCCTGCAGACACCTTAACTCATGGATGAAGGTTAGTCAACAAAGGTAGATTAAACTGGCAAAGTGCTGTTGTATCACAGTCATCCATTGCCCGACACCATTAGCGTCTCAAGCAAGTGGACAATTACCATATAAATGTATAGACACATACAGGGCACTTGTAAGAAAACTTTAAAATATAGTGAGTTGTGGACAAACTTTACACGGGTGTTCAGAATAAGATTTAAAATTACGAATAGTAATAATGATAAATAAAATGCAGGATGGTTTAAGAGCCAGGTATATTTTTCATCAGAACGAAAAGTTTATTGTTTGGGAATAAAATGCCGCTCTCGAATCCTAATGTGTCAGGCTAATAAAGACGCGCTGTTTTGACTTAATAAATTCTATTGAACTCGTGCAAGAATTTTAAGGAATGTGCAAGGGGTTTATTGTAATGTGATGTGTTTGAAGGTCATGTTTTCGATTGTGATGAGAAAAAATCAGGAACTTGTATTTGAAAGTGTTTGACATGAATTTTAAAGCTTGTCCCGAATAGAAGTTTTCAAGACGAGTTTGAAATCTTAATATTTAGTTATGCTGTACACGTGTTTCAAGGAGTAACCTCTCATCAGCAGCATTAAAATCAAATTATATGGAAAGCCATAATCAAAAAATTGTAAACAAAGAAGTACTCATTACCACAAATATCGAAATAGGAAGCCAAATCCAGTACTAAGGACATCCACCGAGTGCCATACACGGAATGAAGCCGTAGTATTTCTAAAGGGTTAGAATTTTGATAAAACGGTAAATTTATAATAACATGCCACAATCCACAAGGGAGCTGCAAAAGGAAAACACAAATAGAAGAAAAAGACAAAAAGTAAACAACAAGAGGAATTGGGATAGCCCGACTTGATAGTGGCACTAGCAAAAGCTAGAGGCAGGGTTCAACCTGTTTACGGATACCAAATAATTCCTTTCCCTAAAGTATAATTAACATTCAAATTAAGCATACTATAGGTAGAAAACGTACTCAAAGACCACTATTTTCAAAACGAAAGGATTAAATTTAGTGAAAGCATAATCTTTTTATTACTTTCAACACCAGAACATTTTAAGTTTTTAACCATATGTAATTTTTTTCAAAACATTTTTTCATTACACTGAAATTAACTCATTTGAAATGCCCCTCTCGATGGCAATTTACATTACGCCTATGGTTAAATAGTCAACATGGGGTATTTTCAAACTGCATTTTGATTCTCCCTTGCATTTGAAAAGCTAATAATTTTACAAAAGATTAATAAGAACTAAGCATGCAAAATGCCAAGATGGTTCCGCGTGCAAGTCGTATACAAAAATTATATTTTTAAAGTCTATTTATGACATTCTCTTTTGTTATCAGTCTTATTTATCAAAGTTTGATTGATTCATTTATGCAAATTATAGCTTTACACACACCAAAATTCTCAGTAAATGTGGTTTTGCCATTATTCTGTGCCTTGCATGAGCTTTTTTCTGACCTGGCAATTTGCCAAATAAGCTGAACAAGATCTGGTTTGATAAAGAAGTAATAACCAATATGATCTAAAAGTAAAGTCAAAATCAGCTAAGGACAGAGCTTTGCATGAGGGAGATACTCCTTAGTTTTTAACAAATTGATGCAAACATCAGTGGGAAATGTAGCTTTAAGAAGTGTCGGATCATATTAGCTAAAATTTGCATAGTCACTAAACTTTTAAAAAAAAGGTAACTGAATATGTAAATGCAAGAAAATAATGTGCGTATTATTATGTCACCCCAGACGTAGTCGGGGTGACATGTTGTTATTCTACGTTTCTTCTGATTATTATTCTTCTTTTTATTAATTTTCCAATGATTTTTGTCCGATCAATTATTTTTTAATGCCTGGATGTAATCAAATGAAACTTGGCATGGAGTTAGATCAATATGAGGAGATGATTTTTTTATGAAAAAAAAATTCAAAATGGCTGCCATTTCCAAGATGGCCGCCAATTTATGTAGAAAAATTGGGGATTCTATATCCCAGGAATTGCTTACAGGAATTAGTTCATATTTTGTATAAGTGTTCAGTGAGATAAGAGGAAGGAATCTATGTGACAAAAATTTTCAAAATGGCCGCCATTTCCAAGATGGCTGCCGAAATGTGCAAAAAGTTCGACTTTGTCCGATTTCAATGAAAATTGATTTCTAGGTAGATTTTGAGGTTGCGAACAAGGTGGAATCATCGAATGGGGAGTCTGGGGTGACATCAGCTATTGCTTGCAATTGCAAATCTAGTTATTATTGTCATTATTTGGCTCTCAGTGATCTTGTATCTAGACATTCTCGGTACAGGACACCTAACGATAAAATGTCATATTCTCCCCTGTTGAGGCTTTTTAAAACAACTATTTATTGTTCAACTTTTTTATTATATTTTCTTTTCTTTTCATACCATAAAGGACTTATTTGATTAAAAAAATGCTAATACAATTTCATATCAGACGAAATATATCAATTGGTCTGAATTTCTA
Source organism: Modiolus philippinarum (assembly GCA_002080025.1). Lineage (NCBI taxonomy): Eukaryota > Metazoa > Mollusca > Bivalvia > Mytilida > Modiolidae > Modiolus > Modiolus philippinarum. Next base: position 147,224 of record MJUU01065345.1, on the reverse strand, counting down.
CTTCGGACATTTCATAAGGTTGCAAATTTCAAAATCCAACACTAATCTTCAGGTAGCAAATGACATTAACAATATGATCGTTATACTTTACAAATATATGAATAGGTAGCAAAAGTTCATAAAATATAAAATATATGAAAGGGTCTCCGTTTTCGCCTTGGCAATATATATGAATAGGGTTGGTTAAAACTTTACTGTCCGCACACCCGTACCAATATATATATATATATATGTATATTAAGTTACCCCCCCCCCCCCCGTGTTGTAATGACAATTGAAGCATGCGGAATTTCTCATCGAATACTTTACATGGGACACAAACTTTTTTTCGAAACATTACAGAATGTACTTCAATGGAACTGCAAGGGTAAAGTAAATTATAAAAATAAAATCGAATTTAAATACTTGCATTTAAAACAATTTCGAAGTTCTGTTTTTATCTTGTGCAATCAGTTAAAATACGTCTTGTAACTTCCTAGTTGTCTTTGTTGGAAAATTAAGGGAAAGTTAATTAAAATAAAAATCAACTTGAAGCAGTCATAAAAGCTGCTTTAAGTAACTTAGAACAGGTATCAAGTCTACTCTAGAACAGCTCTAAGTCTGCCCTAGAATCCTAAACCGCTCTGACCAGTCATGGTCATAGCTAGAATCATCACCGACCTGGTCGGAGCCAAGACTGCTCTGGCCTCTTCTATCCATGACCGTTCTACCTAAGTCTGTTCTTGCCATGACCGTTCTACTTAAGTCTGTTCTGGCCATGACGGCACTCAGCTGACCTATTCTAGCTATGACCACCCTCAATCATCATAACTTGTCCATTATCCACGTATTTTATATTATATTTCAAGTTAAGTTATATTATAAAAACAAAATCAAATTTAAAAAAAAAATGAAAAATAGAATTATGAAATGAATTATTCGGATAAAATATTGCATTGTGCCGATAAAGTGCTCCTTTATTCGCGTATGATAATTATCTGTTTTTATCTAGGTAAATTTTAAGAAAAGTAAGAGTTACTTCCTTTTTCGAGATATACCCAAAAAACTGAATCGCAATCGTTTTCCGTAAATTTATTATTATTATGAATAAAAAGTCGTTCAATGGAAGGAAAATTTCAATCATTATCAGATTACGTTAACTGAAACAAATAATATTGAAAACATCGTAAAATAAGAGTTTGTTTTATTATTTCAACGGTTTCGGGCTCTAGAAACAGATTCTGACACAACCATTTCATAATTATCCTGTAATTCTAGGACCAAAGCGGCCGTGCCTAGAGCAGAATTGGCAAAAACTGTAATGACCAGAACAGACTTGGCCAGATCGGTCATGGCCAGAGCAGACTTGAACATTTTAAGGCACAATGGTCATGGCTAGAGCAGATTTAGGTAGAAGGGTCATTCCTAGAACAGACATCATCTAGGACCAGAACAGTCAGGATTGTAGGACTGTTCTTAGTTTGCTCCAAGTTAACTTCAAGTTAACTTTGAGTCGTTCTCGTGACTGCTCTCCAAGTTAACTTGGACGAGGGGTTATGTCTGCACCCTACTGTATCTTCCTTGTACTTAACAGAAGCTATGTTTTTTTTGGATTTTTTTTTATAATAGTGTTTTTAAGAGACTTTCAAATGTATCACGTATAACTAGAAATAAAAAAAGATAACAAACATTACTGTGTATGCGATTGTTTCCCTGGTTGTTTCAATTTTGTTAGAATCAAACTAAATAATACTCCAGTTTGGTGAGAATCAAACTGCATAAAACTTTGTTTTGATAAAACAACGGCAGTAGAATACTGAAGGAACTAAGCACATGATTTCATAAATCAAAGTCCAGAGACAAGGCAAAAGCAAGAACACCAAAAAGACGGAAAACCAAAGACACAACATAAATATTACCTAAAAAAATAAGAAAAAAAACCGGTAAAAAGATCAACATTGAATGCATAATGGAACATCTTATTAGCCAAATGGTTTTTAAGAGACTTTCAAATGTATCACGTATAAGTGTAATAAAAAAAGATAACAAACATTACTGTGCATGCGAGTGTTTCCCTGGTTGTTTCAATTTGGTTAGAATCAAACTTAATAATATTCCTATTTGGTGAGAATCAAACTGCATAAAACTTTGTTTTGATAAAACAACGGTAGTAGAATACTGAAGGAACTAAGCACAAGATTTCATAAATCAAAGTCCAGAGACAAGGGAAAAGACGGAAAACCAAAGACACAACATAAATATTACCTAAAAAAATTAGAAAAAACCTGAAAAAGATCAACATTGAATGCATAATTGAACATCTTATTAGCCAAGTGTTATTTTAAACACACATTTCCCCCTGATTGATTCTATTTTTTTATGTTTAAGATATGATATTATAAATACTAAATAAGGTATCTTATATTTTCAATAAATTTAGATTACACCACAAGATCCGGTTTATTCCTATATTTTATGCACTACAGATAGTATAATTTTAATACTTTATTTGCGAGGCTTGCATTTTTAACTGTCGGCACTAGCAGATATGTTTTGATCTTGTTTGGCCATTTTGATCTTATCATGATCTTGACAGGCTTAACACAATGTTGTTAAGACAGTGTTAGATTTTAAGTTCGTTTTCAAGATAATTGATTTCAAGGACGATCAAGACGTGTTAAGATAATTCAAGATAAAGCAAGATTGACTTGTTATTTGCGTTCTGGAACAATCAAGACGAATTAAGTTTGGAAAGATCAAACAAGATCCTGATTTGATCTTGTTTGATCTGGACAAATTTAAATTATCTTGATCGTCCTTGAACGCAGTTATCTTGTTTGATCTTGATAAACTGAACAGGTCTTGATCGTCCTTGAAAGCAATTATCTTGAAAAACGACTGAATATGTTACACAGTCTTAACAAAATTGTGTTCAGCTTGTTAAGATCGTGATAAGATCAAAATGGCCAAACAAGATCAAAACATATCTGCAAGTGCGGGAATGGATAAAATATGGTAAATAATAGGGATAAATATCAAAATACCAAAGTACTGTAAAACAGATGCTTATATTTTAAATCATATTCCACAAAAACGTGAGTGGACGTTTCTTTTGTTAAGTAGTATTATTAAATAAAAAAAAAGAAAGGAAATGTGGTAAATGTCAAGGAGACAACATCCTATATCCACGTTAAAACGACCCAAAACAAAGCATCTAGAGGTCACCGTACGGTCTTCAACACAGTGAGAACCTCACACCATATAACAAGCCCTAAATGACCCCAAAAATGTAAAAAAGGGAATAAATCAAGGGAAACAAACTCATCCAATAACCCAAATATCAAGAAACTATAATTTTATAAGAAGACAAGGACAAGCCGATGACCAACATATTCCTGTCTTGGGATAGGCGCAAAAATTGCGTTGGGGTTAAACTCATTTTCTTGGATCCAAACCCTCCCCTTTATGTAATCTTATATATTGATTAAGAATTTTTGATATTGAATAAATATAAAAACGGCTTGCCATACTTACAACTTTTGTTTTTGGTAGTTTGCAAGCTATTGAAAAAGCCTTCAGCTTTACTAAAAGTCAAATGGCATACATCCTTTAAATATAAATTCTCATTTGCAAGCTTTTAAAGAAAAAATATATATACTATTTTTTTCAGATTTCGCATATTTATTTCACTACTCTGTGTTAATTAGGGAGCAACCATTTGATTTTTTAGGGGGGGGGGGCAAGCAAGGAATTTGAAAAAAAAAAATCCAGGATCAGAAATTTGGCAAAACAAATATCAGGACAGGAGGAAGCTGAAAACAAAATAACCAGGACTACATATCTGAAGCAAAATTTCTGGCTTGGACCGAAAAAAATGACAGTATTACTTCGAGGTAGAAAAAATTGTCAGCTCAAAAATTTTGTGAAAAAAAAATCCAGGATCAGATGTTCCTTCTTTGCCCCCAATAAAATCAAATGGTTGCTCCCTTACGCATTATTTTCTACCATCACTTGAATCTTTGACATAACTTGGTCTTTATGTAGCAATCACAATAACACACTGTATTTTCATTTTATTGCTTACAAAAGTGTCCTACCTAAAACTGACTTCTAAAAAGTTTTCAGATAAGTGTAATAAATTTGCTGATCACCTACATGGAATACAAATTTCTCAACAGGCATTTGAAATATTTACACACTGCTTTTTTACCAGCAGGGCTAATTTCCTAAAACAATAGAAAACAAAAGAAAGTATATAATTGTACTAAAGTTTTTTATACGATATATTTATTACGATATACGATATATTTATTATTCTTCAATCCTTTTTGATGCAATTAGGTAATTTTGAATTCAAAAATTGTGAAATAAAGTTCTTATACATTCAGTGCTTAAGAAAAGAAGTGCTCGAATTTGTACATTGAAGAATGATCAATCGGACCTAATGTGTAATAAATTCGAGTAACAATTGACATTCAGAGAGAAGGCTAAATAAGGCTTCAAGATGAAGAACAACAATAAAAGCGTTGTTTATTAACTTGGTTCTACAATGTATTTGTACAGACTTTGTCTCATGTACATTTACTCCATATCCTTTCATTGTTTATTTACCTATGTAAATTAAATGATAAATTATTAAAACGATTTTGTTTTGTTTGGCTGTGAAAGTGTATATTTGATATCACTATTTATGATTTAAAAATGGATAACAGTTATTCGAAGTATCCAAAAGAAAACAAAATCAACGCACCAAATCCATAGCATTTTCAATACACATTTAATACTGTAACAGTACTTCCCAAAGCAAAATGCATCCTAATTTTTTGAAATAAAAGATTCAAATCTTATTTCGGTGGACATGATTGATAAGGTAAACAATACTATAAGGGATACTAAATCAAATGTTTTAAACCATGGTTTTAACGTAAGTACACGTATAGACATGATAAACATAGAAGACACAAGTCTTTGAAAAAACTTATATTAATAATGAAAAATAGAGCAGCTTGCATTATTTAGCGGAGAATGAACACATTCATCTGGTCAAAACATTATAAAAGTCAAATTGATTTACTTAACTGGAGTCTGTTTTAGATTTATGAACAGTTCGTAATTTCAAATATTGAACATAATTGCCATTAGTGAACAAAGTTTAATTGTACCAATGATAACAAAAAATGACAACAAATAAATGAGTTAACACTTACCTGACTAAATGTCTTCTTTTTAAAAAGTTGTCGACGCAAAAATCAGTGTATATATAGTATAGATAACGTAGTTTATATATAGTATAGATAACGTAGTGTATATATAGTGTAGATAACGAATATTATTTACTATATATACTTGAGGGGGCCGATATGTTTATTTCGTTCTCCGTGATCGGGGATTTCAATTCCCCGTGATTCGTTTTCCATTTCATTAATTTGTTGTGAACCGTTATTAGAGCATCGCCGCGAATCGTTCTTGATCAAATTGACAAAATGAATTTTCCGTGAACTGTGATTGGTCCGAATAAATTTTTCGTGATTCGTGATGAGACCCCCCCATCAGGCCCCTCATACTTAAGTTTAAATATTTTAGCAGACATGCTTTTTCATTACTTTACAATAGAATTCATTCACTTTACTTTCAATTGAATGGTAAGTTTGAAAGAATTCAATAGCTATATCTTCAGATCTTAATACTATATTTGTTAACGTAACTAGGAAAACAACGTTTTACAACGAAGAAATAGATTGCGATTAGAAAGTAGTTTTACAACAAAACATGAAATGCAGAACAAAGCACAAGATCTTTGGTCTTTGGATGATGATAAGATAAAAAAAGAAAAATTCATGATTATACCCAATCAAAATATTTTAAGATTTTAACAGCCTACCGCTGTTGACGACGTGAGACATTCAATACCAGATTATAGAGCCAAATTTTTGCCTTAATGAAAGTGGCACAGTTTTGGAGGCAAAATTTGCACACACGAAATCACAACGAATCCCAAGTTCTCCTTGTAATATTCTGAAGTTCTTTACCTATTGTTTACAGGACAGCCGGGGAGAAAATTGAACTGGATTGATTATCGTATTGGTAAACCCTCCAATGAAGTAAAATTTAAAAAAAAATAGTTTTTGGACACCACTACAGCTGCAAAAAAATTAGAACGGTGAAATTTGACAAAAATACCAGTTTTGATGCAGTGTCTCATATGTTTTTTTCAGCGTAAATAAATATTAGGATCTGTGTCTTCAAAAAACGCCTACAGACTGATTTTTAAAGTTTTATATTGAAATCAATAAAAATACTTGTTTAATCTGAGGAATGCTATGATTTTTCTCCACTTTATACAACTCCACAAAATTTTATCAAATCCAAATTTTGTCATATTTCCTGGTCTGCAGTTCATTTAATGTAACAAAAAGCAATTATTTTTGTCAAAAATCACCTTCAACAATCATTCATCCAGGACATGTAATATGATCAAGGCACTGAGTTTTAGGAGATAACATTTTCATTCATTTCGGCAACATTGTTTATCATCAGCTCGTTGAAATTCTAATGCTAACTAATTCTGCATCTCTCATTGTATATCTTTTTCTGTTCAGTTCTTGTTCAGTTTTTGTTTATTTGATTTGTCTTTGTCATACTGTCTCAATTCATGTTGGATGTTAATGGCCGTGATTTTGGATTTATGATTTTAGAATTCCTCCTTTTCTCGTTCTTGCTTCGGTATTCGTTTGCCGATGTATTTCGAACGGGACCGTATGAAAAAACCTACAAAATGAAACCGTATAAAACAGTGATGAACTTATTGGAATTTTCAATGATAACATCCTTTATGTAGACGATATCCTCACTATTGACAATCCCTATCAGCAGTATGTCAATGAATTTAGCGTCGCGTGTACTGTTCATGTATAATGGGGCCTAAAAGGGGGAATATAAAAGATTTTTTAAAAATAATTTTCTTCTTAGATTTGATGCCTTTCAATGGATTTCCAATGAAAAAAAAGAAACAAAGCGCTTTACCAATTTTTGGTAGCTTGTTTCCTTTTTCATGCTAGAAGGGTCCAAAGGGGATCAAAATAGGAAATGTACAGATGATATAAGATTTTTTTATATTTTTCGGTACAATTTCGATGGGATTTCTTTCTTCGGCTTCTTCTTGTTGTTAACTTTCAGTAGAATGTCAAAGGTTTTGTATACCGTCTTGAACTATAAGGGTCATAGGGGCAAAAATTTCAGGTTTTAAAAAATATGAAAAATATTTAGTTTTTACCAGGCTTCCATGGGATTTTTTTGTTCTTAGGATTCCACGTGTTAAAGCTTTCGGTAGTATATCAACAGATTTGGTGTAGCTTTTACCATTTCCGAGTTAAAAGGGGACAAAGGGGTCATAATTACAATTTTTCAAAATATGTGAAATCTTTTTCATCAGATTTCGATGAGATTTTTCTTTGGATTCCTCTTCTGGGGAGCTTTTGGTAGTATGTGAACATATTTGGCATAGCTCTTACTGTTTCGCAGCTAAAAGGGGTCAAAGGGTCCAAAGTTGCAATTTTTAGTGTAAAAGTCCCAAATCACGATGGCCAATTGCCAAAGAGGACATACGAATAATGATTGTCTCTGGTATCTTAAAAAAATGGCATTTTACAAGAAATCAATGGAGAAAGCTTAACCAAAAAAAAAACAATATTGAAAATATAAAAACAATATACTTCTAGAGCCCAATGGTCTGAAGTTTATATATTGCCTAGGACAACAAGGCGGTATTTTTATGTCAATGTCCTAACTTTTCCGTTCAATCGAAGTTTAAGTCATGCTTGCGAAGTTGTTTTTGAGTGTTTTTTTGTAATTGTTCTTATATTAACATATCTTGTTTAACAATGGTTCCTTTCTTGTTTCTATGTAAATTTATGGCTAGATGATTCAGCAGTAGAGTAGTAAGACACGTCGATCAATATCATATTTACAGAAAATAAACAATTCAAGGAAGGCATTTGTTTTGATACACGCTCAATTCCGGATACTTTCAATTTAATATGTTTAGAACCTCAATACTATGAAATTTTGGTTTATAAATAACAAAATGATACAGTCATTTATGTGTAATAATGTGTCACCCTTTGAATTCAAACTTCAAATTGTAAATTAAAGAACGACATACACGATATATTTATTTTTTTTGTAAAGCCATTTGTTACAGAAACAACGGCAGTAGAATACCGAAGGAACAAGGGAAGCGATGACTACAAAAATCGAAGTCCAAAGACATGGCAGAAACGGTAACAGATAAAAACAAAGACAAAACAAGGACGTGAGACAGCTACAATGCACGGAAATAAAAAGATAACATTAAGAACTAAGGCACTCATAGTGTGAACTCCCATGAAAACCGGGAGTGACATCAGGTGCTCCGGAAGGGTAAGCATGTCCTGCTCCGCTAGCGGCACCCGTCACACTATCAGTGAGTCAATCCGGGGTTGAGTCAAATCCGGTTATGTCAAATCCATGAAGACGTGAAATCCAGCTGAAAATGTCCGTTTTCATTTGGGACACAGACACGTCATATCTGTCAATGATGTCATGGTGACGGCCATAGAATTTCTGAAGGGATGAAAGTAACAAAGGCTGAACAAATCCCTGACTAAGCAGCTTTTGGGACAGTGTTTTTGCTCTAACTAAAAAGTCACTGTATAAACTGCATGCCCGACAGTAACGAATCAACTGTGAAATGTACACTCCATAGGCTGGAGAGGCAGGTATATTGCTGCTCAGAAAGGGAAAGTTCACAATTGGGAAGTTAAAATCATCACGTTTGTCATACAGCTTAGATTTCAAACGTCCCTTTTCGTCAATGTAAATTAAAAGATCTAAATACGAAGCTGAAGTAGGTGTATCGGTAGTCTCTTTAATTTCAAGCTCATTGGGATAGATCTGGTGTAAATATTCCTTGAATTTTGGATTATTAGGAGAAAGTACATCGTCTATGTAGCGGAAGCTGAAATTGAAGGACTGGGCTAAATGTTTTTGTTTTTTCTGTGTAAGCCCTTGTAAAAACTTCGCCTCATATGAAAAAAGGAAGAGATCAGCTAAAAGTGGCGCGTTTACAGCCGTTTTCCAGTCAATTATTAGAATAAAAATAAAGGGTTACGCAACGCGCAGCATGATACGACAACAGCACATAAAACCAGTCTTAATACAGAAAAGTCATGACACAAAATGGTTGTGGACATACTAAAATATTACATTAAATGTGTGTGTACACTCATAACAGATTGCCAAAAGTGTACTGAAAAAATGCATCACTATCCGAATCAAATTAGGTAAAGTTTTTCGACTGATTCTTTGGACTTTTTGCTTATTGAAATGGTATCAATTGTCTATTTTACATTTTTTAACATACCCCGCTTACAAAAAACCTCTGACATAAATTGATAGCATTCCCCTTTGAGCCTTTTCCTTTAATAAAAGTGGTTTTATTTATTTGATTAACCTGGTCACACAAGCTATCAGAAACATAAGTTGACATATATATTTTCATTTAGCCCACTTAGCCAATTCCTATTTCCTACAACCCCGGCGAACATTTGTGATTGTCGATAAATGTACTGAAATAGTAAAATAAACACTTGAAAAATGACTAGACATGTCATGCCGTTTGCAAGTGATTAAAATATCGGTTAAATAGTTCCTTGTTGTAGACAAGGTCAGTATATAATAATCCTGCTGTAAATAATGATACAAAATTACACAATAAGTTAATATGTTGTATTAGACAATTTTAAAACGTGTATAAAATGTAGAGTTAGAGAAAAGAATTGTTAGATTTTTAAACAATTACTACGCACGCGCTTGTTTCAATTTGGTAAGAATAACACCTTTTTAAGCAAAACAAAACTTTGACTGTATGCCGGAACATCCAAATTGCCAAGGATACTGATATCCTTTGATATCGGTTATCGTCATCTGAGATTCAATAAAAAAACTTAAACAACATATGAATGAAATCAACTTAAAAAAACATATTGAATGTTAATGTTAATCTACTTCTACCCACTTCTTTGCACGTATAAATATAACGAAATATAGGTAAGCACTATTTGGTACGTAAGTTTAACAGATATTTCATATCTCCTCTTTTACATACTTAAAGCTAAATAAATAGATCCTTTTCTGTAACGAACGAAACTCCATTCAAAAACTTCAAAACAGGGATAAGCTTATCTCTATTGCCAATGTTAACAGCAGGAATATTGACGATATCTTTACTTTTGGTAATCCCCAATTTTTAGATTATGTAGACATTATTTACCCGCCACAACTGAAAAAAATAAAGATAACAATGATTCCAAATACTGCCCCTTTCTGGATCTAACTATTATTATTAACTTTGGTAAGATAGAAAGTAAAATATATGATAAACGGGATTATTTTGATTTCATAATAACTAACTTCCCTTTTCTTGACGGCTATATTCCTCTAGCTCCATCCTCAGGCTGTATTTCTCATAACTTGTACGATTCGCACTAGTTTGATCTACTCTTGACGATTTTAATGAACACAACCTTACTATCACAGTCAAACTTTTACAACAGGGTTACAGATTTCAGAAGTTGTTGAATACAATTGTTATAATAGGTATGAAATAATATAGTTTGATATCTAAATATGGCGTTATTTGTAAGCTGCTTATTACAAAGAGCATTTCTTATCCTCTTTTATTACGGAAATATAGTTAAAAAATGCCAGACATTTATTAGTGTAAACATATTTAATTAATTAATTGTTACAAATAATACAGAGCAGAAATATATAAATACACACACATATTACAAAATCAATTAATTAATGGGATTCGAAAACAAGTTTAGAAAAACTTGTATAAATTCGTCTCCCTGACATTGATTAAAAGTCCAGAAAAGCTGGGACGTAACTTGCATTCTTTACGTAATAGGGATAGCGACAAGATATTCTGCTTGCATCCGTTAAATTAGCTTTGAGACCTAGTGACCTGAAAATTATGCACATATACTGGCCTTTCACTGATACTGCCGATGTCTACTGAAATTTATGATGATTCTTGACCAAACCCTTTAGAAAGTTTTGAATTTGATTTTTCTTCCGTAGTACGACAGTGTTCTACAAGCCGACTAGGCTTTTTGAGCTAGCTGGCAGTTTAGCGACGAGCACCCCTTGACCCATCTTTCATAATAACGTATTGTCTTTTTTCTCTGCTTTCAAGGTTGTGGTCATGGAGTAAAGTGTCTACCTGTATTGGGTTTTATTCGTATGTTTTATACTATAGGGAATTGGGAGAGATAAAGGGGAGGTTTGGGTACCCATAAATGGGCTAAACCCTACCGCTGGCTTTTGCTAGTGCTGGTAAAACGTGTGGCTGTCTCGAGTTCCTATTGTTGTATATGCTTGACTTTTGTCTTATTCGTGTTTTTCCTGTGTAGTTCACTGGCAGATTATGGCATGCAATTACAATTTTTAGCCATTGTAGTTGACTCCTATTATCCATTTTTATTTACATTTGATAAGTTGTGTTTTTATTAAATTTGTTTTGGTTTGAGTTTTTTAATTCAAAATGTTTCAAACTACGTTGAAAGGCCTTTAGTTAGCAATTTCTTATTTCAGATATTTCTTTTTTCTTTGTGGTTTTCTTTTTTTTTAAAGTAGATGTATGCAGATATACTAAGGTCAAATATCATTCATCATTATTTCATAAAATGTATGTGCCAGCAATCGAAGAAGAAATTCAGAGATTGACGCTTATACATTTCCTTATTGTTCACCGTTTACATAAACTTTCTAGCCATCTCCTTAACCCTGTATTTTGTATATCATATTGTATGTTGATTCATTAATTGTGATAAGATAATGTACATGTAGCTTTGTTTTCATCTTTTTTATTTCATCTGAACTGATGAGACATAAATTGTCAAAATGCGCATATGCAGAACCTAAATTCACAGTAACCTCGGTATTTTGTTATTTGTTATGGCAACGAAACACAGACAAACAAATATAACAAGTCTATATTAGTATAATGGCGAAGTGACAGTTAAAAATTTATATGTATGATTTTACCTTATGTGAGTGAGCTGCATTCTAATTCGTAAATAGCCGTGGTATTTTTTGGAAAATATCCCTTCTTCGAGACGCTTGTCGTACTATTTATCTTGGAGTCTGTGCGTTTTAACAATACAGACATTCTATACATGTTTTTGGTCTTAGTTCCCTTCATCTTTCTGGCTCGGGAAATTTCAGGCAGCCTTGACTTGTATTTTGACAAATACCCTTTCTTATCATGATATATCTTTTCAAATAAAATGCAAAAATATAAACAGACCCAAAACAAGTATCTTTGAACAATTTGTTTCTTACAAACAAGCATTCTGTCAAATAATTCCTTAGAATCTTCAGTATGATTAGAGATCTACTATTTAAAATTTAGCTAAGCAAGTTGCGTGTTAGATTGAGAATGATAATTTATTATTCAGCAAAGCTTTTTTCTTAAATTTTTTAACAAGGTTATCTCTGAAAAAATTATAACTGGTGAGGAATATTTCATCTCTTATTCTGCTTTATCTCCATTGTTGCAGCAAATTTATATTCGAGGAAAGAGATTAACATAAGGCGTAGCCTTTTTTCTCAATCCAAAATTATTGCGTTGATGTTATATGCGCTGTTTTGTTGTTGAATAGATATAGTTTAAGCCTAAGACATATTCTACTCTGTTTCTGTCGGTTTCAATACCACTATTTGTCAGCACGTAAAATATGGGTACTTATTCTTGATTAAAAAAAATGTTGATCTATCAATTTTGGATTTGCACTGATTGACATTAGAGGGCCTCGTATTGGTTTATATACAGTTGGGTGCTGACGCAACATTCCATCCAAGTGCACTCAAAAGCGTTCCTCGCGTGCACTTCGCGTGCACTTGAAAGTGATTCCATGACAGCCTAGAGTGAACTTGTGACCACTTTCAAGTGCACTTGAAAAGAAGATGCGATCTTGGGAGTGATCGCAAAGTGCACTTGAAGTTAACTTCGTGGCAGCTTTGGATTGCTCTTAACGATTGGTCAGTTTAAAACACGTGATATTAATATGACGAAATTAACTTTCAGCAAAAAGTATGAAAACTCGACGAGTTCATTCTATTTTTAATCTATTTTTGATAATAGATCAAAACCAAAATGTCGTTATAAATCATAGCGTTCTTTTGTTTTATTTATACATTCCATGCTTGCGTCACCTTATATTCCTAATAAAAAAGGTATTTTATCGAGACCTATGTCTATGCTGGGGACATACACTTCATATGTAAAAACGACTTTCTCGCAATATCAAATTTATGCATCTTGTGTAAAAAATGTACTCAAAGTGGAAGATTATTTCTCAGTGCCTATTTCAATTGTTGCGAAACAACATTTATATGTATATCTCTAAAAATTACCTTATAAGATTGAAATATTTTGCATTTTAGCTTTTTTCCATTCTCACGATACCAACTTTATACATCTTTTGTCAAAATTTACCTCAAGAGTGGGAGATATTATATGCTGGTGATTATTTCAATTGCCGTTACACATCATTTATATGTATTTTACCCAAAATTACCTAATGAGATTGAAATATTTTGCATTTTAGCTTTTCCCCCTCTCCCGATACCAAATTTATACATCTTTTGTAAAAATGACTTCAAAAATGGGAGATATTTTATGTTGGTGCTTATTTCAATTGTCGCGACACAATATTTTTATGTATTTTTCCCAAAATTACCTTATATGATTAAAATATTTTGCATTTTAGCTTTTTTCCTTTCTCGCGATACCAAAGTTATACATCTTTTGTCTAAAATGACCTCAAAAGTGGGAGATATCATATGTTGGTGCTTATTTCAATTGTCGCGACACAACATTGATATGTATTTTTCCCAAAATTAGCTTTTTTCCTTTTTTGCGATAACAAATTTATTCATTTTGGCTTTATATTTAGATAATATTGGTTATTTGTTCTCTGTCAGTTTTTAAACATCTTTGATTTTATGGTCTTTCAAACGTTTAGATTTCATCTGCACTGAAGAGACATAAGTTGTCGAAATGCACATATGCAGAAATTAAATTCACAGTAACTTCGGTATTTAATTATTTGTCAAATATGACCTCAAAAGTGGGCATATTATATATCAGTGCTCATTTCAATTGTCGCGACACAACATTTATATGTATTTTTTCCAAAATCACCTCATCAGACTGAAATATTTTGCATTTAAGCTGTTTTCCTTTATCGTGATACCAAATTTATGCAACTTTTGTCAAAAATAATCCAAAAGTGGGAGATATTATATGTTGGTGCTTATTTCAATTGTCGTGACACAACATTTATATGTATTTTTCCACAACTTACCTTATATAAAACTTCTCTGAAAGGATGTGATAAAGTAAAATACAAATGTATTTTAAAAACCTGACATTTCAAACATATTTATATAAAGATTTACAAAAAGCTATATCGCGACATATAAAACTTCTTCGAAAGAATATAATAGATTAAATATTTTTGAAAAATGAATAATTTTGGGCATTTGTAAAGATTTAGTATAAATTGCATAATCATGATAATGAAAACCTGACTTTTCAAACATATTTATGTAAAGATTTACAAAAAGTTATATCGCGACATGTAATATTTTACGAAAGGATATGGAGTAAATGAACATGAGACCATAACGCATATGTTAACCCCAACTGCAATAATTTTAATGAGCTGTATGGCCATTTCGGAAAAAAAAATAAAAGAAAAAAATTTAAAAAAATGAGTTATTTTGCTCATTTGTAAAGATTTAATATAAATCACATAATGAAAACCTGACTTTTTGTCATTTATAAAGATTGGGTTAATGGGGTATACGCTGGAAGTGCGGCTTGCCTTTTCAGGCGACAGGGAAACGGGATTGAGGCAATAAAATTGTTGAAAAACGGACCTGAAAACGGGAAAAGGGTGTCCAAGCACAGAAAATTGAACCCGTGAAACGTTTTCCGTTTCAATATTTTACAAAGACTTTTAAAAAAGGTCACTTTGTTCAGTGACCTCTTTTAAAAGTCTTTGTAAAATATTCCCGCGTCTTTGGAACAGAAAATCGGCAAAAATACGGCATTTCGGGAAACGGATCTACAAACTGTGTTTTGAATATGCTCAATGAAAAATTTTATTATGGATAGTTTCCCCGACCGATATACAGAATTAGCCTCTGTTTTCACTTTTGTAGCGGGAAAATATTATCTGACATGTTTTATATTTAACAATATTTTATATATAACTGCATTGGTACTTTTTTCGCATTTGCTTATCCAAAAGAATGCTACGTGGAAATTTTTTTTTTATAATTTCAGCTATCGCTTAAAATTGGATCTAACTTTATATATATAAGATAACCTCGTTTTAAGTAGTGATCCTCGCGACAGCTTTCAAGTGCACTTCAAGTTCACTAGTGAACGCGACAATACCTGTCATGGAATAGCTACCTATTACAAAAAAAAAGTGATCTTCGTGACAGCTAAGAGAACGCGAAGTGCACTTGAAAAGTGAACTTCAAGTTCACTTTAAGTGCACTTTCTGGAACATTGCGTCTGCACCCATCTGTAGTATGGTGAAGAAATTCAATTGTTATCTTTCTTTTATTTCAGCTTCTTGTCTGTGATTTGAATTTCTTCTTGAAAACTCAAATAAAACCTGATACAAAAAGTTTAAGCCTGCAAAAATGGTATCCAAATTTTAAAATTTATCCACGAGTTATATTTTCAGTTAATTTGTATGTTTTAAAGCTAGGGAATTATTAGATTCTATTATATTCAGCCCATATTTCATTTTGGTATTTTGGGACAATCCTTTCTGCTAAGCCCGACAGGCTCTTGGAATTTCCTTAACAAATTTATCACGCAAGTGTTCAACGGGATTTGAATTTCTGTAATGTTTTCCCGTTTCGCACATGCCAGTTACATAGAAAATAATATAACACTGGTATCAAATTTTCTAATAACTTGATTGGTTATCAAGTAAAATTGTTCTTTTTTAGATTTTTCTTCAAATTTCCAAAAGCGACGACTTCCAAAGGTATAGATTATTTGTGCTAAGATAGCAATATAATTTTAAATTGTCCATATACAGTCTAACTTCGATACATGTATATTAAAAAACAACATTTCAATGTTTTCAATAATCTAAGAATATCATAATTCTTGGTTTATATACTTGATATTAACATAGTTTGGATATGATGATTGCATTGGTATCGAAAAAATGGACATCTAAGATAAAAGAAATACTAGATTTGAAATTGCAAATTATAGCTGATATCGCCACTGACAACAGGAGCCAAGGTGCAATCTTGTTTGCAGCATTTATACGACAAAGATATCAAATGTATGTTGAAATCGGACAAAGCTTATATTTTGATTTACTTTGGCGGTCATGTTGGGAATATTCGAATTGCATCTTGGATTAAGCGTCAGAGTCTACTTACAAATCATTTTCCGTTGAAATCAAATTAAGTTGACTTTTTTGCATATTTTGGCTGTCATCTTGGAAACAACTGTGCCTTCTGTGTAGATTTAATAACTAAGATGACTATTATCATTAAATTAAAGATATCAGTCCCACTAACATCTGGTACCGGTAGTTTTTGTTGTTTCTGTCATCTTCAATTCCATATGATATATTGATGGGATCTTTTTAGTAATTATGATGCGTTATTAATGGAAAGACCATCATAAATGTATTTATATACAAGGGAGACTAAAGCATCTAGAATTTTTTATTTTATGATACATTCAGTACTACAGAAGAGAAGCATTAGATTCCGTATACTGAAAAATTCGTTTCCAGTGTATGTTATTGTTTTTAAAAAAGGGGGTTAACAATTTTATCCAAGAAAAATAATTAAAAACTGAGAAAGCAAAGATAAGTACTATCAGAGTAACTTAATTATGCATTTGTACATTACAACAGGAAGTGATATTTAAGCGTTGAATTTATTATAAAAAATATATAATGCGTAGTTTTAGGTATAAGCAATTAGATTCTAAACTACTGGTAGACTAAATAAGTAAGTAATGAAAAATAACACTACAGCTATTGCTTTAGATGTTAAGGTTCACATCCAGATTGCTTTGCCAGAAACATCAGGGATATTATTAAACTGAACTGGAGTGTGTCTACCTTGCTAAACAAAAATAAAACATTATTTTTATAAACATTTTACTGGACTTATGATAACAAATAAATGAATAAACACTTACTAGATTGAACGTCTTCCTTTTCAAAAGTGGCCGACGTAAAAATAACTGTACTGTTTACTTATATACTGTATAGATAACGACTGATACCTTATACTTTTTATTTATTTAAATATATCTGACATGCCTTAAATTTCTATACAAAATAATTTGTCTCTTTGCCAAATTTCAATTGAATAGAAAGTGGGAAGCAATAAATAGGTATGTGGGATAAATTGCTCTTCAGACCTTAATACATTTAGTCAACCTTACGGTGAATACAACGATTTGCAAAAATCCTATAAGATACAACGAAGCAATTGATTGCGTTTGGAACAATGGCAGTAGAATACCGAAGTAGAGAAAGATTAGTAATTTCAGAAATTGGAGTACAAAGCCATGACCAAACCAATGACGTTAGACAGCTACAAAAAGCAGAGATTAAAACACGACATTGCAGACAAATATGGAAACCTTATTAAAAAACCCTAGGTAATAGTATATCTCTTTATTGTGTCGCCTGCTGTAAGCACAGTCGACACATAAGGATTACTATTCGTCGTCTTACGTCGTCGTCCGTCGGTTTTTGAATCTGCAACTCCTTCAAAAGTACTAGTCAGATTCCAACCAAACTTTCAGAATATGTTGTTCACTTGGCATAGTTGTGCACCTGTTACTTAGAATCTTGATTTCTTTTTTTTTGATTTTAGAGGTTCACAGAGTCAAAATTGCTCATTTGTGAGTGCTGGTTTGTGAATCCGCAACTCCTTCAAAACTGCTAGTTAAATTCCGACCAAACTTTCAGGACATGTTGTTCATCTGGTGAAAATATGCACCTAATACTTAGAATCGTGATTTTACAGATTCTAGAAGTTCACGAGGTCAAAATTACTCATTTGTGAGTCTTGTCAGTTTTTGAATCTGCAACTCCTTCAAAACTGCTAGTTTTATTCCAACCAAACTTTCAGAATATGTTGTTTACCTAGTTAACTTGCGCGCTTGAAACTTGGAATTTAGATTTTACAAAATCCAGAGGTTAACAGAGGCAAAATTGCTCATTTGTTAATCTGATTTGTTAATCGACAACTCCATCACACCTATAAGTTAGATTCCAACCAAACTTGCAGGCAATGTAGTTTACCTGATCTTGTTGTATATCTGATACATAAAATTTTTATTTTGCAGATTTTAAAGTTTTACTGAGCCATATAATAGCTCATTTGTTAATTCAGTTTGTTAATGTGAAACTCCTTCAAAACGATAAGTCACTTTTTCAACAAACCTTTCAGAATATTTTGATCACTTGATATAATTGTACCCCTGATACTTAAAATTTAGATTTTTCAGATTTTAGAGGTTCACGGAGCCAGATAGCTCATTTGTTAATTTGGTTTTTTAATTTTCGACTCCTTCACAAATGTCTGTCAGATTCCAACCAAACTTCAAGTATATGTTGTTTATCAAGTCAAGTTTATGCACATTATACTTAAATTTTGTTTTTACAGTTTTAAAAGGTTTGCCAAGCCAACATATCTCATTTGTTAATTCAGTTTGTAAATCTGCAAGTCCCCAAAACTGTATTCATATTCTTAACAAATTTGCAGAATATGTTTTTCTCCTAGTCTATAGCCATGCACATGATACTTAAAATTTTAATTTAACAGATGTCAGAGGTTCACTGGACCAAAAATGCCTCTTCTGTAGGCCAGGCGACACAAGTATTCCATGGAACACCCACCAATTTTTGTGAATTAAAATCTCATTATTTGAAAGTTCATTCGAACGGAATAAAATGATGGTTACGAGCTCCGTTCTTAAGGTAGCAAATCACAAGAGCAGAGGGCAGTGAGCTCAATATCAATATATAACGTATGGAGGAAAATAATGACACAGTGCCTTTGCGAATTTAACGTAACAGTATGAAGTCAAATATCAGCAATAACATAGCAAAAGTTAACAAATATTGATTTTTACAACCGAAACGAAAATAATTATCAATTTCTCTCGGAATATGTTAAAAGTTTTTTTTAGAAATAAAAACTCAGAGAAAGATATATAAACTGCTATATTAATGCATGATGTATGTTTATTACTGTATGAATAAGTCCCAGTATGTCTAAAATGCCATATTTTTGCTCACCATATTGCTGAGATAAAAAATTATCTGTAGTTACTGTTAATAGGGTTTGTTACAACGTCGAGCCAGAAAATGTTGATTTTTTTTTGGAACGAGTCGCCAACTTACCGTAATAGACAATGCACAAGCTTTCGTTTTTCTCTTAACAACATCTCTGACTATCGGAGAATTTAAATCTGCGATCGTATAATCATTATTAAATACTTCAACTATCTTTAAGTTCTTCACCCTGGATTGGTTTTCTTCCACAATTTTTAGGTTAAGTTCTTTTTCTTCCATTTGTGTCGTTTAGTTTTCGTTTCATTGTTTGCTTTTTGATATGAGTTTAATCTATTCTCGCAGGCAGTTTTACCGATTTTAAATAGTTACTTTTGGGAAATGTTTATTATTGGCCTCTTTGGTAGATGATGGTGATTCCCGTAATTTATCGATGCAGAACATATTGCAGACACAGATTCCTTAGCATTGGAATTAACTTTTCCCCTTTATTTATACTCTTCTTTCGTTAAATATCTGGAAAGTGACTCAATTATTTAAGCTATAAACTTAGACTCACATGAAATAATGTTCCTTATTAATGTTGATGACTTTTGTTCAAGGTAATCCATCATAACTTGATTAAATAAGCGTATCGAATACGTTTTACAATCGACAATCTTTGCAATACGGCAGACTCACCATCAAGTACTTCAAAATTGTTGATTAGGTTTAATTTTTCGGATTGTTGAAAATTGCAGAAAAGCAAAAATTAGATACCTGCTAAGCAACTTACTTCTTCAATATACCAAAATATATCGTTAATGATAATTGAAATTGTAATAAATAAACGAGATATTGAGTCTTTATCCATAAGTAATTAGTTATAAATGCTTCTAAGTATGCTATTAATTTTTATTTGTCGTTTCCTGCTAATATGAGGCAGGTGCAACCTGAAACGCTCCCGAAAAAAAGCTACATGAATTTTTACATCGCATTTAAAGTAGCCCTTACTCGCCCCCGTATGTTTGTTCATTTTAAAACCGAGTTAAAATTAAGATGTCAGGTTCTTTTTAATACTGTTCAATATATGAACCATCTCTTTCTCCTGTTGTTAATCTGTTTTTACTATCATTCAGCATTTTTGCTATTTATTTATTTATTTTAAAAGAACTACATGTTATATTTATAGCACCGTTCTTACAAATTAAACTTGAATTACTGTGGCCTAGTGAGCCACGGATGCCCCGTCCTACCTCTTCCTAAAAAAAACGTGTACAGCATAACTGAATTTACTGTTCATTTTTGCAACTTTGGTATTTTTGTATTTTGAAACCATTTGACCGATGCCTCTGCTAGTGGACCAGAGGTCCCCGAGGGTATTCACTAGTCCAATAGTCAGACTTGTCTGACACGAAAATTTACCTAGCGATTTATAGAAATTAACTGTTTTATCAAAATTCTAACCTCTGAAAAATACTACGGCTTCATTCCGTGTATGGCACTCGGTGGATGTCCTTAGTACCGGATTTGGCTTCCTATTTCGATACTTTTGGTAATGAGTACTTCTTTGTTTACAATTTTTCGATAATGGCTTTCCATATTATTTGATTTTAATGCTGCTGATCCTTGAAACACGTGTACAGCATAACTAAATTTACTGTTCATTTTTTGCAACTTTGGTATTTTTGTATTTTTTTCCTCAACACCTGCAAAAAAGAATAATGAGAACATAAAATACATAATGGACATGCAAAATAAAACCACCTACCAAGTAGTCAGTGCTTTGGTGCTGACCCGAAAACCGACTTGCAATAATTAAATTTTTGAATAGTATCTCCCTCATGCATAGCTCTGTCTTAATATGAATTCTGGCTTTCTATTTTAATCCTTTTTTGTCGGCTTTTACGCGTTTTTCGGTAAATGGACTTCCTGGTGTTTTGGTTTGATCTGCACTGGTGAGACATTCGTTGTCGGGTGCGCGTGTGCGGAGAATAAATCAAAAGTAGCTTCGGTATTTTGTTATATGTTAAACAGTTCCTGCATTAGTTTCATTAAATTCCAATTAGTGGTTTAGGAGGAGTAGTGGAAACTACCTTTTGGTATCGAGCCAAAATAATAAAGTCCAAAACCTCTAAAAATTGTAGAAAAAAAGAATCATGGGAAAAAAATGTGTAGTGCATATCAACAATATATAATTAAGCTCCTTCATAAGTTTCATGAATTTCCAATCCGTGGTCAAGGAGAAGTAGTGGATAAGCAATGAAGGGATATGGAGTAAAAGTTAATGAGACAAAATCTCCACAAATACCAGGTGGTCACCATATGGCTTGCATTGGGCTAAAATGAAAAAGTCAAAAAGATGTAAAAAATCCGAAAAAAAAATATTGGAAAACAAAAAGTGTAGTGCACATCTACAATGTGTAATTAAAATCCTGCATAAATTTCATAAAATTCCAATCAGTGGTTTAAGAGGAGAAGTGGATACCAGATGGTCACAATATGGTTTGCATTCAGCTAAAATGACAAAGTCCAAAACGTGTCAAAAATCTAGAAAAAGGGAATTACTGAAAACAAAAAGCGTAGTGCACATCTAAAATGTATAATAAAGCTCCTTCAGAATTTTCATAAAATTTCAATCAAGGGTCAAGGAGGAGTAGTCATTACCAGGTGGTAACCTTATGGTTTGCATAAAGCCCAAAACATTTAAAAAATCTGGGGAAAAAAGTATTATTGGAAAGCAAAAAATAAAGTGCACATTAAAGATGCAATAACGCTCCTGCATGGGTTTCATGAAATTCTAATCAGTGGTTTAAGAGGAGTAATTGATAACAGGTGGTCACCATTTGGTTTGCAGTGAGCTAAAAATGACCAAGTCCAAAACATGTCAAAAATTAAAAAAGGGAATAATTGGAAAACAAGATGGGAGCTGTCGGAAACGACAGCTTATCCCCTCGCCTGTAGCAATTAAATTTCCACATTGAGTCAAGTTTCAAAAGTATTAATTCTCAAAAGCAGCATCACTCTCCATGAGGCATCCACTGACCTAAGAGGAGTGATACAGTATCTCAGATATGAACCTTAACACAGACTATAACCTGAGTTATTGAAGCATAAAATGTAGGTCTGGGTGACCCAATTATCATCTGAAGCAGCATCACTCTCCAAAATACATCTGCTAACCTTAGATGATTGATATGCCACATGTAGTTTCTCAGATACGAAATTTAACGTAAACTTTAACCGGAGTCACTGAAGCGTAAAATGTAGGTCAGTATTACCCAATTATCATCTGAACCAGCATCACTCTCCAAGACGCATTCACTGATCAATGATGATTGATGTGCCACATGTAGTTTCTAAGATATGAACCTTAACGCAAACTTTAACCTGAGTCACTGAACCGTAAAATGTAGGTCAGAGTGACCCAATTATCATATGAAGCAGCATCACTCTCCAAGACGCATCCACTGAACAAAGATGATTGATGTGCCACATGTAGTTTCTCAGATATGAACCTAAACGCAAACTTTAACCTGGGGTGGGACGAACGGACGGACACTCGGACGGACGGACGGACCGCCGAGATGCTACATCCCCTCCCCAACTCCGTTCGGCGCGGGAATAACAAAAAGCGTAGTGCACATATACAATATGTAATTAAGCTCCTGCATCAGTTTCATGAAATTCGAATCAGTCGTTTATGAGGTGAAGTGAATACTGGGTGGTCATCATATAGTTTGCATTGAGCTAAAATTAAAAGTCCAAAACATGTCAAAAATCTAGAAAAGGGAATTAATGGAAAACAAAAAGTGAAGTGCACATCTACAATATGTAATTATGCTCCTAAATAAGTTTCATGAAATTCCAGTCAGTAGTTTAGAAGGAGTAGTGGATACCAGCTTTTGGGTACAGATAGGCGGACGGATTTGAAACCAAAACATTTGGCGAAAATAGATATTTGTTTGAGATGGACATGAAAATAAATAATTTTTCTAGGTAAAATCGTCCTTAACCCCCCCTCCCCCCCTTTCCGCATGAAAAACATGAAATGGTCGTCCATTATCTTGATATAATTAGTATTTAATATATGCATTTTAATGAACAGGCATATCGGTCGATGAAGTCCGAGATACCTCTGCCATGCATGTGGCATTTTTTTCTATTTTCTATGACCTTGGGCAGAGAAATTTGCGCCTTTTGTCAATACTGAGTTATAAGGTTATTAGTTATAAGGTTCCTTTTTAGAAAAGAAATTTGTAAAGTGTGTTGTATTTTCAGACTATATCTGTTCCTGGACTTTAAAAATACTAGTAACTGGAATTGCTCCTGTAAATCCTTAATTTAAATGGTATTTCGCTGTTTGGATGGAGACATTGGTTGGATTAGAAGAAGAAACGTGACAATTTTGACAAATTTTGAATAAAAGACATGTATAAAAACGAACATATTAAAATCATCTTTCTGACGAAATGGGCCCGAGTGAAAATTTTATGACATAGGCACTATAATAATAAAGACAGTTATTTGATAAGCTGTTTACAATAATTGAATTAAGATGAATGTCATTGGCTTCTGAATTTTCTGAGGGAAGAGTCAAGCAATGCATTATCATCTACACGTTGCTTTTATTCCCAAAATTCCGCCCGTAACCTTTTGTCACCTTTTTTATATGCATCCCCTATGATATGCATGCTCTACCATTAAAAATCAAGAACATTTACACTAGCTCTGTGAATTTTCAAAATGAATGAAGTAAGTTTCGCTTAAAATCATTTGAAATAAATTTAGTTCATATTTCACGGCTCAAACATATTTGATCAGTTCATGCTACCACCGAATGCAACAGTACATCAAGTTCTTTGATTTGTGCAGTTGTCGGTCTTTGTATATTACCGGTGTAGCAGACGATTGTTGATTTCATTGACGAAAAAATTCTTTCATTTATTTTAACACTGTGATATTGAAAAGCATGATGCCATTTAATTTGTGAAAGTATTCGTTCAAATATGGGTCAGGATCACATTACGTAGGTGTTCAATCTTGAAAAAGGGGGTGCACTGCTTTAAGCCAAGGTAAGACGTCATAATATTTCATATTTTGTGGCACATATACTTAAGAATTTGAGTAAACGTCATGGATGGCCTTTAATAGGAAATCTTAAATATGCGATGGATAAATAACAGTCCTGTACAATGCTACATATTTAATGGCAACTTGTTGCCATCTTTTATTAACGTTGTCAAGACAACCTTGATGTTGTCAAAAAAATATTTCGGTGGGTAAATAATTTTTTTCTCAATATCAATCAAAGTGAAACTATTTATGAAATAAGATGGAAATAAAAAGGTTAATAATTGAAAAAACTACATTGCATAAAACATGGAAGAGTTAACAAAATAGTTAACTGCGCACACGTGACTGCGCATCCCGGTTGCCCGGATATTTAAGTTTCCGTTTCCGTTTCGGCCGCAATGTTGTTGAAGAGATTGCAATGGATCCAAAATGTTTACATTCCTACCATCATAGAGCCCTGACTGCTCTGGCCTGTCATAGAGCCCTGACTGCTCTGGCCTGTCATAGAGCCCTGACTGCTTTGACCAGTCGAATAGCCCTGACCGCTCAAACCTGTCGTAGAATTCTTACTGGCCTGACCAGTCGTACAACCCTGACCGCTCTGACCTGTCATACAACGATGGTTAAACATTCCATAATAGCATTCATCGTGTGAATCATGTGCGTCCATCGTGTAATTTTTTTGAGTTTACATCGTGTAACGTGAGGTTACTCGTTTCATTCAAAATCGGCGCATTTCCTGCTTTCTGTACAATACATTAATTATTATTTAATTTCTATTGTTTTAAACGCTTATACAGCTTTTTTTACACCCGTAAATTTACAAGCAAACAAAAAATACCAAGATATTAATTAGATATATGGAACACCACAACTAAGCGTTTCTTATATATATTGGCAATAATCCATTAGTACTAATAATGTACTACTGGTATTTGTAAAGTGAAAATAATGTGCACAAAAATCCTTATTGTGATAAATGTTTATCAAATTTTCAATATTCACAACAAAAACCAGCATTTAATTTTTTAATTTTTTTTTTCTAGTAAATTTACAGCAAGTCAGAGAATTATATGCCTTTAAGGAAGTTTTAGTAGTATTGTAGGCATTTATAAATATTGAATGAAGAAAATCTGCTTTTTCTCATATGTTTAAAGTTAAATATCAGCAAGTTTTGCTTGTGGGCATCAATATTATATGAAATGGAGAATATGTGCCTTTTCTTATATGTTTAAGGATAAATTACAGAAAGTAATTTCACAGTGACTTCGGTATTTAGTTATTACAACAAGATTTAATAAAGCGTGCATGGATAAAATATGGGATTGACAAAATTTGCCTTTTCTTTTATGTTTAAGCTTAAATTACAGCAAGTTTCAGTATTGCGGGCATTGCTATAATATGAAATGCAGAAAATGAACATTTTTTTCATATGATTAAGATTAAATTACAGCAAATTTCAATATTGCGGGCATCAATATCAATATCAATGTCGAATGGACGAAATGTACCATTTCTGATATGTTTTAGGTCAAATTACAGCAAGTTTCAGTGTTGCTTGCATCAATATAACATCAAATGGAGAAAATATGCATTTTCGTATATGTTTTAGGTTAAATTACAGCAATTTTCAGTATTGCAGGTATCCGTATAATATGAGATGGAGAAAATGTGCAATTTTTTATATGATTTAGGTATAATTTACATTAATGATTGACGGTTCGGTTCTCACTTACTTTACAGAAAGTTTCAGTAATGTGGGCATCATTGCATATTAGATATCATATAATGTACAAGTACACCATATCCAAGAAAAAAAAGAGCATACATCTCTACCACGGGGATTTGTTTTACCAACTCAACACTGCAATTAAAGACAAACTCTTGTATTAAATATATTACGAAAGGATATGGAGTAAATGTACATGAGACCATAACACATATGTTAACTCCAACTGCAATAATTTTAATGAGCTGTATGGCCACCTCGGAAACCTATTCCCCACCAGCAGCACCAGACCCTTTTCTAACATGTTTTAGGCTAAATTACAAGAAGTTCCATTAATGCGGGCATGAATATAACACAGAATGAACAATTTTTGTCTTTTCCCTTATATTGTAGGTTAGTTTTAGTATTGCGTGTATTGATATACTATCGAATGGAGAAAATGTCGCTTTTCTGATATGTTGTAGGTTAAATTACAGAAAGTTTCCTATTGAGGTCATTGATATACTATCGAATGGAAAAAACGTACAAATCGTGTGCGGTAAAGGTATGAAACGTATGAGCTCATCATGTTGTGTGTGGTAAGAAATGTTGACCGTTTCCATCGCTGTCGAATCCCGACTGCTCTGACCAGCCATACCGTTTCGTCAAACGGTATATTTAATTATATGTCTCTGGTCTTGTATTCAAAGATTGTAACAAAAAAAATAAAAAAAAAAAAACAAAACAAAACAAAACAAAACAAAAAACAAAAATCAAAGAAAAGATAAAATGAATTGATCAAGAAGTAAATCAAGTAAATTACAATCAAAGTCGGTAAAAGTAAAATAATACAAGAACTGTTAATACTCTTAATATAATAACATAAAAGCAGTCAGAGCTCTATGACAGGTTAGAGCGATCAGGTGCCGGGTTGTTTCACTCTTATTATCCTTTCGCTCCGGGTTATTTCGGGGTTGTTTTGCGCCTAAAGGTGGGTCTTTTCGCTCCGATTATCAAACGTAATATAATGCGTATTTGGCTATCCATGGATATAATATTAACATAATTATGTCGGATTTACTTATGAATTTAATTAATAGAATATTACAAACCATACATCCTTATCAAATAATTAATGAAGCAATTGGATAGTTCAGACGCAGTCATTAAATGGTTAATCATTTTTCTTATCTATCAGAATAAGGAATTAATCAGTATGTTTAGATTAAAATTAGCAAGACCTAAGCAAGTGCTTAGGAGTTTACTGTCCAGGAATTCAATCTAATCTGACAAAACTCATTTCATCATGCAAGTTTTGAAGTCGTCACAGCATGGAGAACATTTCATCATGCAAGTTTTGAAGTCGCCACAGCATGGAGAACATTTCATCATTTTAAACTTCACCTTCATCTTTTATAGTTTTGAAAATAAAAGACGAAATATACGAAAATTTAAAAAATTCGGTGAAGTGCTTGCATACGGTTTAATCCTGGTTTGAATACATTTAATTACAGGTTTATATACAGGAAATTATAAACATATAGGAAATTGTTGTTTCAATAATTAAATACTAAGTATATAGTCTGTTCTTTTCTTTTTATCTTAATTTTAACTGAATTTTACCAAAAGAATTATAGTTAGAAGTTAGAAATTCTAAAATATTGTGAAAAAACAAAATGGCATCTTGTTAACAATTTCGGAGTTTACTGTCCAGGAACTCAATCTAATCTGACAAAACTAATTTCATCATGCAAGTCAATGGCACATGTGGTTTTCTCTATTCCGCTCAGTTCTTGGTCTCTTGAAACGATCCGGATTCGAGCGGTCAGGGCTGTGTGACCAGAACAGGTCAAAGCAATCAGGACTCCATGACCGGAACAGGTCAGAGCGGCCAGGATTCTATGACCAGAAGAGGTCAGAGCAGTCAGGGCTCTAGAACAGTTTTAAAGTTAACTTAGAGTAGTTTTTATGACTGCTCTATGACTGGTTACACTTGACTTGAAAACGGTCCTAAGTTAACTTAGAGGAACTTTTATGACTGGTTCAAGTTAACTTGACGACAGGTTTGTCTGCACCCCACTGTACATAAATAATTAAGAAGTAAACCATGGTAAACTGGCAGTTGGGAAACATCTTATGTTGTATTTTAGCAAGCGATCGTTAATGAGGTACAAACTTTAATGAGGTAGCTAATCAAAAGCCTTTGAAAGATCCATCGAAAATGCAGCTATCAACTGATTTCTATTAAAGGCTTCTTGCCATTAGTCAAGAAGCCTTAGCAGCGAATATCTAATAAAAAAAACAGAACAAAAATGCCCTAGAGAATAGAAGATTCGAAAGGGGCATATTTGTTTTGGTTGATCTTTTTATCTGTTTGTCTTTTTGTCTGCAAAATGATTATCAATTTATCCTTTGAATGGTAAGTGATTGGTTTTTCACTTTAATATGTATTTCTTGTTGAGAGTCTTTTTGTACCAAACTTTTTGACCTATTGACCCGACCCTGGTGTAAAAACCATACTTTCTAAACACTCTTTTCTTTTGAATGGTAAGTGATAGTTTTTTTTTTATTTCACAGGCGTGTTTATGATGATTTTACTTATCAGTTGGTATAAGAGTTTATAATCATATGTTAGCAATTTATCTGACCCCCATTAATTACTTCATCTGTTTGATCTGCACTGATGAGGCATAAGTTGTCGAAATGCGCATATGCAGTAGATAAATTAACAGTAAATTCGGTATTTTGTTATTTGTTATGGAAAACTTTTCATATTGGCTGCTACTCTGGTGTTTAAGTTTTTCCAAAAAACTACATAATATTCAGTACTTAAAATACAAAAAAATACCTTAGTTGCTAAAAACAGTAAATGCCGTTATGCTGTACACGTGTTTCAAGGATAAACCTCTCATCAGCAGCATTAAAATCAAATAATATGGAAAGCCATAATCCAAAAAGGACTCCAAAAAGAAGTACTCATTTCCAAAAATGTCGAAATAGGAAGCCAAATCCAGTATCAAGGAAATCTACCGATTGCCAAGCACGGAATGAAGCCTAGGTATGTTTTAATGAATATAATTTGGACAAAAACAGAAAATTTGAATAACATGCAAAGTTAAATTTTCATGTCAGACGGATCTGACTATTGGGCTGTTGAATATCCTCAGGACCTCTGGTCCACCAGCAGTGGCATCGGCTCATTTGTTCAAAATACAAACCAGAGGCTCCCAGGAGCCTGTATCGCTCACTCGGCTTTCAGTTGCCACAATCAAGGTAACATTGTAAGTTATACAGTTGATCTACAGTCTCTCAAACTTTCGTAGCTCTAACACCACCAATATCTTGAACTGTATTTAAAGTCTGATCATGTTTTACTATATTTCTTTGTTGGGCTTTTTTGTCAAAAACGTTCTTGCTAAAGACCACTTTCGACACCAGTCATTTTGTAAATGGCGGTCAACGGACAATTTTCAACATCAGTTTTGAAGTGGCAACATCAATATGTATTTGGAAACCAAAAATCATTGAAATAGGACAATGTTGAATTTTCCCCGCCTTTTTTGGCGACCATTTTAAAAATGGCGGTCAACGAACAATTTTTAAAATCAGTTTTTAAGTTGCGACATCAATACCTATTTGGAAACCAAATTTCACTGAAATCGGACAATGTTGAATTTTCTCCCCTTTTTGGCGGCCATTTTGAAAATGGTGGTCAACGAACATTTTTTAACATCAGTTTTGAAGTTGCGACATCAATTGCTATTAGGAAACCAAATTTCATTGCAATCGGACAATGTTGAATTTTTCCGCCTTTTTTGGCGCCCATTTTAAAAAAAATGACAGTCAACGAAAAATTTTGAACACCGATTTTAAAGTCGCAGTATTAATATCAATTTGGGAAAAAAACCCATTGAAATCGGACAATGTTGAATTTCCCCGCCTTTATTGGTGGCCATTTTGAAAATGGGGGTCAACGAACTATTTTCATCACCAGTTTTGAAGTCGCCACAGCATTGATAACATTTCACCATTTTAAACTTCACCTTCATCTTCCATAGTTTTGAAAATAAAAGACGAAATATACGAAATTTTTAAAAATTCGGTGAAAAGGGGCAATAACTCCTTCATGTGTTTGTACAAGGGTTTATGGATTTTCTTCAAAATTTCAGGGTCTATAGATCTTTATATGCTGAACATTTTTGCAATTTACAATTGACCTCTAAATGTTACACTTTTTGAAATGAAAAATAAAAAATGCAAAAAATTTGAAAATTTTACGGAAAAGGGGCTATAACTCCGAAACAGGTTGTCCGATTTTCTTCAAAAGTGCACGGTGGGTAGATCTCATCATGCTGATCAGTTTTTCCTCCATGTAAGATTTTTGACATCTGTAACGGCATTCGAGTTATTAGCCAAAAACTGCAATTTACCCCTATGTTTTATTTTTAGCTCACATGGCCTAAAAGGCCAAGTGAGCTTTTGCCATCACTTTGCGTCCGTCGTCCGTCCGTCCGTCCGTCCGTCAACAATTTCAAAAATCTTTTCCTCTGAAACTGCTGGGTGAATTGTAACCAAACTTGGCCTGAATCATCACCAGGGTATGCAGTTTCAAAATTGTGTTCGATTAGTCCATGGATCAAACAACATGGCTGCTTTACTAAAAATAGAACATAGGGGTAAATTGCTGTATTTTGCAAATAACTCAAAAACGATTACAGATATCAAAAATCTGACGAGGTAAAAAGGATCAGCGTGGCAAGATCTACCCGCCCTGCAATTTTGAAGAAAATCTGAAAACCCGTCTGGGAGTTATTGCCCTTTTTCCGTAAAATTTTCAAAATTTTAATTTATTTTATTTTTTATTTGAAAAACTATAACAGATAGAGGTCAACTTTAAATTCCAAAAATGTTCAGCATATTACGATCTACCCACCCTGAAATTTTGAAGAAAATCCAAAACCCTTTGTAGGAGTTATTGCCCTTTTTCACTAAATTTTTTTAATTTTTTTTATATTTTTTGTCTTTTACTTCCAAAATAAAGAAGATGAAGGTTAAGTGTAAAATGATGACATGTTTGCCATGCTGTGGCAAATTGAAACTGGTGTTCAAAATAGTTTGTTGACCTGCATTTTCAAAATGGCCGCCAAAAAGGGCGGAAGAATTCGACATTGTCTGATTTCAATGAAATTTGGTTTCCAAATATAAATTGATGTTGCGACTTCAAAACAGGTGTTGAAAATTGTTCGTTGACCGCCATTTTCAAAATGGCCGCCAAAAAAAGCGGGAAAATTCAACATTGTCGGATTTCAATGAAATTTGGTTTCCAAATAGGTATTGATGTGGCAACTTCAAAACTGATGTTAAAAATTGTTCGTTGACTGCCTTTTTCAAAATGGACCCAAAAAAGGCGGGGAAATTCAACATTATCGGATTTCAATGTAATTTGGTTTCCAAATACATGTAGATATTGATGTTGTGACTTTATGGTGTTAAAATTGTCGTTGACAGCCATTTACAAAATGATGTCTCGACTTCAAAACTGGTGTCAAAATTGGTCCTTAGGAAGAATGTTTTTTTTTTGTCAAAAAAGCCCAACAAAGACGTATAGTAAAACATGATCAGACTTTAAATACAGTTCAAGATATTGGTTCTGTTTGAGCTACCAAAGTTGGAGAGACTGAAGTTCAACTGTATAACTTACGATGTTAACTTGATTGTGGCAAATTAAAACCAGGTGAGCGATACAGGTTCCTGGGAGCCTCTAGTTAGTAATGGCGGCCATGTTGTTTGACCAGCCGACTTATCGAACACCATTTTTAGAAGCCATACCCTGGTGATGATTCCAGTCAAGTTTGATACATTTGGCCAAGCGGTTTAAGAGGAGAAGATTTTTGAAATTGTTCACGGACAGACAGACAGACGACGGACAACGGACGTATGGTGATGGCAAAAGCTCACTTTGCCTTTTTGGCCAGGTGAGCAAATAAAT
Organism: Modiolus philippinarum; assembly: GCA_002080025.1. Lineage (NCBI taxonomy): Eukaryota > Metazoa > Mollusca > Bivalvia > Mytilida > Modiolidae > Modiolus > Modiolus philippinarum. Next base: position 115,078 of record MJUU01065345.1, on the reverse strand, counting down.
ACCGACGTTGCATTAAAACAGTAACTTTTGTTATGCTGTACACGTGTTTCAAGGAGTAACCTCTCATCAGCAGCATTAAAATCAAATAATATGGGAAGCCATAATCCAAAAAGGAGTTCAAAAAGAAGTACTCATTTCCAAAAATATCGAAATAGGAATCCAAATCCAGTACCAAGGACATCTACCAAGTGTCATACATGGACTGAAGCCTCGGTATTCTAGTGGTTAGAATTTTGACAAAAACAGTAAATTTGAATAACATGCAAGGTAAAATTTTTATGTCAGACTACTTTGCTGGTGAATACTCTTGGGGACCTCTGGTCCACCTTCAGTGGCATCGGCCCAATGGTTCAAAATACAAAAAATACCGAAGTTGCATAAAAACAGTAAATTTCGTTGTGCTGTACATGTGTTTCAAGAAGTAACCTCTCATCAGCAGCATTAAAATGTAATAATGTGGAAAGCCATAATCAAAAAAGAGTCCAAAAAATATCGAAATAGGAAGCCAAATCCAGTACCAAGGATATCTACCGAGTGCAATATACGTAAAGACAGGTAAAGAAACATTTTGTATACCTATCATTCATTGTTTCTCTAGTTTTTTTAAGTATGCGTACCGGCGACTTATTTTTGCTCGGATGTGTAATTGTCTTTAGCCCGTTTTTCTTCATTGTTTCATTTGCCCAGATTTGTTTACTTCTTATTCCAATGAAAACAGGTAAATATTTTTTTAAAAGTTTTGTTTATTTTATTTTTTCAGCAGACATATTTTTACTTGTCGTTTGGAATGCATTTAGTGGATCAAGTAAGGCAGATGAAGTAAAAGGTAATGTAATTAAGATTTAAGTTAGAAACAAAATTAACACAATTGTATTCTTAATGTGAACGTAAAGCTAAAACACACACACATAAGAAAGAAAAGAAAAATAATATAAATTCTGAAAGGAATTTTGGAACTTGTAATTAAATATAAGCACTTTTATCGTTAACTGTGAATAATAATAAATTTATGACATACATTTTAATATGACATTTTTTGTTCCTTCAGTCTAGACTCCTTGACCTAATCGATAGACTAGCGTGCCATTTTTCAAAATAAGTGTTTTTCTCGTTCTTTTAGTTTTCAAGATAATGGGCTTAGAGTTATTACTTTTTATGTATTTGGTTTATTTGTATCTTTATTATACTACAAGAAAGCGGAACTGAGAAAAGGAAGAATAAGTGCCCATAAACCAGCTTACTTTGTTAGTGCTGATACCAAGTCCGATGAATACATTTGTCTTCATTTGTGTTTATCTAGTGCAGTTCCCTTGTGAATTGTGGCCTGTGATTTTCATTTTAGACCATTACAACTGGTTGCCGTTATAATTTTGTTTTTCACTGGTTTTGTGTCGACACTCTCTGTCTCACTCTAAAAGAGTCCGTGTGGATATGTCCATCTAGTTTGTAGTGGTTGTATATGTTAAATAGATTTTTAAATTCGAAAGTCAGTATACTATCCTTCGTTGTTCTTCATAGATATTGTAATCATACCTTATTGTTTGAATTGAAAAGTAATGTTATCAGCTAGTTAACAATTACGATAGACGTATCCAAAAAAACAAAAAACAAAAAAAAAAAACAAAAAAAAAAACGTTTATTTTAAGCTGTAACATGCTTTATTACAGTTGTACAATTATTTTCATGTGTAAGAAAAGACTTTATAAGCTGGACAAAACTGTGCTGTATATCTTTAATTTTGTTCCATTCAGCTAAATATTCAAACATCAAAATTTAACAGTCTTGCAATTTCCGGCTGTTTTGTTTCCCTTTTTTATTTGATGATTCAATATTAAGTTATCATATCCGAGTATTCGACTTGTTCCTTGCTCCGATATTTGATTTTTACATAGCATGATGTCAATACAGTGACTTCCTCGATAAGCTCGATTGCTCACAAAAAAGTTACTTAGACAATGGTATTCTACCCATTATTTAAAGTCATCACTGCAAAAGTTTTACTGTCGATATCACAATCTTGTGGACCTCTTTGAGAAATAGGTTTCTTAGTTGACAATAGTATTTAAAATGTTAAGTTTGTTTCGTCCTCTACTAGAAACTACTTCATCACCGGAATAGACATGTTAAACACGGTGAATGTCTTATGAAGAAGATGCCTACTCTACCTGTTCATCTGATTCAGCTCACCTGGTTATAGCTAGTAACTGAATAACGAGGTTACTGTGAAGTAAAGCATTTGCAGTCCGTCCGACGAAAACTTTTCTTTCAAGGATCTTCTGAAGCCAATGGCCCAGTTAAAACCAAACCTGGTCACAATTGCAATAGTCCTTTGGTTTTCCCTTTAACAAATTTGTCCGACAAGCCCAAAGCTCATCCAGAATGACTTTTAATCGGAAACCTACTTCCAAATTGGACCGTATTGGAACATCTTTTTCATCGAAAGTATTTGGACAACTGAAACCACACTTTTTTTACAATGATCCTTAATTCAACATTGGACCTTATGGAGAAACATATAAATAACTAAATGCCGAAGTTACTGTGAATTTAATTTCTGCATATGCGCATTTCGACAACTTATGTCTCCTCAGTGCAGATAAGATCTAAACGTTTGGAAGACCATAACTCAAAGATATGTAAAAACTGATAGAGATCAAATAACCAATATGATCTAAATGTAAAGCCAAAATCAGCTACGGACAGAGCTTTGCATAAGGGAGATACTCCTTAGTTTTCAACAAAATTTACAAAAATTTAGATATTGTAAGGTTCCAAATAGAATCGGTGTTCGGGTCAGCACCGAAGTACTGACTACTGGGCTGGTGAATAACCTCGAGGACTAACAGTCAACCAGCAGTGGCATCGACCCAGTGGTAACAAATAACAAAATGCCGAAATTACTGTGAATTTAATTTTTAATAAAAGATCTTTTCCTCTTAAAGTATCAGTCCAATTTGAACAATACTTGGTCACAATGTCTCTATTGTGTCCCCTTTGAAAAGAATTGTGTCTAGCATGTCTTCATCTCATCCAAGATGGATACCAGCCTTGAACATAGATAAATATTGTTCTCTACAGGAAAGCATTCAAAAATATCCTCTGAAGCCGCAAAGTCAATTGGAACCAAAATGAAGCCTTTTTGAGTCTTGTCTATTTTCAATTTAGTTTACTTTATGTCTGCAGGAGTCTAGGATTGTTTTTATTTCGCTGAACTTGATTGCTCTTTATTTAGGGGACAACTATGAAATGCATTTGGGTGTGAGATTTCCTCACCGTTCATCGAAGATCTTATGGTGACTTTTGGTTGTTATTACTCCCCTTTGAGTCGTTGTCTCTTTGACGCATTCCCTGTTTCCCTTCTTTTTTCTATTGGTTACAGTGTAGTCCTTGGATGTTTTGAAAAATGTATCCGAGATGCCAGCACCTCATCTAGGATGGTCACAAGTGGAAAACTTAGTTTAACATTTTACCCTCTGCAAAATCGTATTCGAACATCTTCTATTTTGAAAAAAAAATATAATGGCTAATCGGAACTATATTTGGTCATATTTTCCCTAAGTTGGTCCTTTTTGAACTTGGTGGAAAAATATGTCCGGCAAGTTTGCATTACATCAAACGATGGTCGCCAGCCGGGGAACTTAGTTCAACATTGGACTCTGAGAGAAATATGTTCATACATGTTCTCCTTTTAGAGTACTTGGCCAATTGGAACCATGATTAAACAACATTGTCTATATTTTGACCTATTAAAGAAAAAAAGTAGTGGTCCGCACATCATCCAAAAAACCTGCCAGCGGAAGCATAGTTTTATCAATTTTGAAAGAAGGGTCGATGAGTGCTCAATGAGTCTAGATTGAATTAGGTCTCCTTGTAAAACACTGTCGCACTAAGGAGGAAAATTCAAACTTTAAAACTTCCCGAATGGTTTGGTAAAGAATCATCATGTATTTCAGTAGACACTTCTTTGTATCTCCTTGCTTCCGATTTTGTTATTGTCTTTTGATTATTCATTTTTTATGACGGTTCTATTCTCGTTTCTGTACATTCCTAAGATCTGAAATGCACAAATATAAGAAGACACTGTCGCACACTGGTTGAAGCCTTATCGAGTACTTGTGAATTTGTCAATTTTGTTTTTCGAATGCTATAAAAGATAATTATGGAATGGGTGTCATTTGTTTTGGAATTATTAAACCATAAGCTCTTTTTGACACTTTAAGCTGATTACATAAAATGTGATGAGTCAAAAATTGAGTTTTGCGGAAATTCCCTTTGTGACGTCATGTGATCAACATAATTCGGTTTATTGGAAATAAATTTAAATTTGGAAACCAACCAGAAAAATGTCTACTGTCCAAAATAAAAGTCTTGAGAATTGAACATTATTATGCTTCACTTTGATAGCCAATTGAAAGAATATGTTATAAAAGCATATGGGACTTAATGCTATGAAATACATTGTTAGGCTAAGCGAATGGAGCTTAATTTAAATGGTGTTCTTCATTATTTAATCACCTAGAGGCATTCCACAATGAGCGAAAATTCATACATGCATTTCATCATAAGTTCAAGACGGCTCCCACGACAATCATAATTACTTGCAAAATGTCTAACAATGCTACATCAATAACTCTGATAAAAAATGATACATAGAAATTGGTTCGTTGTTAAACAAATGCGAGGTAATACATTTAAAAACGATCACTTCGAGAATATTATTAGGATACGGTACGTAAGTACAATGATATGTAGTACAATTTTGAAATCATGAACTTTTGGTGCAAGACCCTTAATTCAAAGATGTTTATAGTAGCCCTAAAAAGGGTTGAACTAACAACCAACAATCAATGGCATGAACAAAAATAAATCTGTTAACCTGATTTGTGAGACAAAGGGCTCAGATAAACGGTTACTTCGTTATTTAAAAAATTATAGGCGCTGAGCTTAGTTAGAGTTAAAAAAATATAGAAACGAAATAAAGGAAGGAGTCTTCTTTTATAGAATCAAGCTTTTCCCTTCATTTCCAAAAAACAGATATTTTGAAACAGATCATCCAAAATGATTACATGAATTAAAACGTACAGCATGTAATTTGTCCACAAGCGGTGTGAATCAAATGTGGATTCTTAAAAATTCAAAAGATCTCCGTGAACAGCTTTCCTCAACCGGTCTTACCTATTGCCATAGCATTCAAACGTTTGTCTTTTCTATACTTTATACAACCCTGCCACACAATAAACTGAAAACAGTAATTGCAGATTTAATACATCAATGTTTCTGCACAAACAATGGAGATCGCAGATATAGGGAAAGACAAGACATATTTTGTTAAGAACCACGCCGATTCAAATAAGAAGTACACTGAGACTGACGTAATCAAAATGTTAGAATTTTTGATCGACAATATTTTTGTCGAATTTGGAGGTCTTGTTTTCGAACAGACAATAGGGATTCCTATGGGAACAAACTGTGTGCCGCTTTTAGCTGACCTTTTCCTTTACTCGTGCGAGGCCAAGTTTTTACAAGGGCTTATTCAAAGAAAACAAAAACATTTAGCCCAGTACTTTAATTTCAGCTTCCGCTATATAGCCGATGTACTTTCTCTGAATAATCCTAAATTTAAGGATTAATTACATCAGATCTATACAAATGAGCTTGAAATTAAAGAAACAACTGAAACACCTACTTCAGCTTCGTACCTAGATCTTTTATTGTATATTGACGAAGATAGACGTTTGAAATCTGAGCTAAATAACAAGCGTGATGATTTTAATTTCCCCATTGTGAAATTTCCCTTTCCTAGCAGCAATATACCTACCTCTCCAGCCTATGGAGTGTACATTTCACAGTTGATTCGTTACTGTCGAGTTTGTAGTTTGTACAGTGATTTTTTTTAACAGAGCAAAAACACTGTCCCAAAAGCTGCTTAGTCAGGGATTTGTTCAACCTTTGTTAATTTCATCCCTCAAGAAATTATATGGCCGTGACCATAGCATCACTGAAAGATATGACGTGTCAATATCCCAAATGAAAGTGGACATTTTCATCTAGATTCAGGTCTTCCCGGATTTGACTACCGACTTTGACATTTTCCCGGATTGAATCACTAACAGTGTGGCGGGTGCTGTTAACAGAGCAGGACATGCTTACCCTTGCGGAGCACCTGATGTCACTCTCAGTTTCACCGGAGTTCACACTGTGAGTGCCTTTGTTCTGAGTGTGTGATTTCTGGTTCTGTGCTTTGTGTCATTGTTTTTGTGTCTGACGTCATTGTTTTCTGTGTTCTCGTTTTTGCCCTGTCTTTGGACTTCGATTTTTGTGAATTTCATCCCTTTGTTCCTTCGGTATTCTTCTGTCGTTGTTTGCTAATTTTACCACCGGGTCGATGCCTCTGCTGGTTGACTGTTAGTCCCCGAGGGTATTCACCAGCCCAGAAGTCAGTACTCCGGTGCTGACCCGAAAGTCGATTCTATTTGAAACCTTACAATATCTATATTTTGGTGAATTTTGTTGAAAACTAAGGGGTATCTCAATCCTGCAAATCTCTGTCTTTCGCTTATTTTGGCTTTACATTTAGATTGTATTGATTGTTTGTTCTGTGTCAGTTTTTAACATCTTTGAGTTTATGGTCTTCCAATCATTTAGATTCTATCTGCATTGAAGAGACATAAGTTGTCGAAATGCGCATATGCAGAAATTAAATTCAAAACAACTTCGGTATTTAGCTATTTGTTACCACTGGGTCGATGTCTCTGCTGGTGGACTGTTAGTCTCCGAGGGTATTCACCAGCCCAGTAGTCAGTACTCCCGCAAAGCTCTGTCCTTAACTGATTTTGGCTTTACATTTAAATTATATTGGTTGTTTGTTCTGTGTCAGTTTTTTACAATTGTAGCATCCTTGAGTTCATGGTCTTCCAAACATTTAGATTTTTTCTGCACTGAAGAGACATTAATTGTCGAAATGCGCATATGCAGAAATTAAATCCACAGCAACTTCAGTATTTAGTTACATTTGTATTTGTTACCACTGGGTCGATGCCTCTGCTGGTGGACTGTTAGTCCTCGAGGGTATTCACCAGCCTAGAAGTCAATACTCCGGTGCTGACCTGAAAGTCAATTCTATTTGAAACCTTTCAATATCTACATTTTGGTAAATTTTGTTGAAAACTAAGGAGTATCTCCCTCCCGCAAAGCTCTGTCCTTAGCTGATACATGTATTGGCTTTACATTAAGATTATACAGTGAAACCTGTGTGACAGAGATGGGCAACGATTACAGGCACCAGTAATCGATTAATAATCGATGATTTTAGGAATTTTGTGTAATCGATTATTAATCGATTAAGGTAGATAGACACTGTTGCGCTGCGCAATGCAATTGCGCATAAGAAAAATAAAGAGTCGGGTACGGGGTAGGTTTGATTTTCGGGCCGGAACAGTAATTTGACGGCTTTTCCTTTGTGACGTAACAATTGAATGACAATTGCGAAACGTCATATTTCGTTTACTTTGCCGCGAATTAACTCCCTTTTCCCGAAAATAATGTTTCATCCGGAAACTTTGTAAAATATCTCCGTTAAAAGCATGATGATATATTCATTTTTTAATTGTAATCATGAACTATCTGTTCACAAAAATACATCAAATTCTCATGGATAAAAAGTTCATTTCTATCAAGCTAAAAATTGCCTTTCCATATTTTCCCCGTGCATTCTTTGTAAACTTCAGTGAAAAATGGCTAAAAATGAGCAAACTTTGATCTCAATTCTAGAAAAAACAAGCATGGTGACCCATATTTTTTACTATATATTTTGGGTAAGTAGGATTCATTCTTCAATTGTGCCGACTTACAACAAAATCTCATGGATATGAATATTACTGTCTATCTACCTTAAATGACTTGCTACTGTGTAATCGATTGCAATCGATTACATTAGGCAATGTAATTATAATTACATTTCGATTACAATTATGTATTGACAAAAAAATATTTTAAGACAACAATGTCAAGTAGTTGTTTCTGTGCGAATTTTTCTCCATAAAAATTGAAGAACATTTTTCGAGTTTATATTGTATTGGTTAACCCAATTTTGATACTTAATATGATAATAGATGAAATACCGGCAGTAGAATACCGAAGGAACAAAGGGGAGAAATTCACAAAAATCGAAGTCCAAAGACAGGGCAAAAACGAGAACACAGAAAACAATGACGTTAGACACAAAAACAATGACGCCAGACAGACACAAAGCACAGAACCAGAAACAACAACATTCAGAACAAAGGCACTCACAGTGTGAACTCCAGTGAAACTGAGAGTCACATCAGGTGCTCCGGAAGGGTAAGCATGTCCTGCTCTGTTAGTAGAAAAATATGGAAGGCATAAAAAAATGTCACATTTCATGACTTTGGTATTGTCATACTTAATTTTGCATATCTTATGTTTGTTTAATTTGCTACAAGCAATCCCATTTGTCATTTTAGGAAACAAAGTTACTAAAATTTAATGTCGATAAAGTACTTGATATCTGAAGGTTATATCGTTCAAATAATATTGTTTTTGTTTACTTAATATTCCTGCACTGTCAAGTTTTTCTATTGCATGTATTGACATGACACCATTGTAAAACCGGGCAGATTTTGCCATTCAGTATAAGCCTCTCTACATAGAAGGGCTTGAACTCCTTTAAATATTACTTAAAATAATCTTTTGTTTACATAAAAAATGTTTTTATTTTTAACCAAATTTTATTAACAATTCAATTTTGATTGCATAATCAATCTGATTCACTTGATGTTTGACATCTCATAAAGGGTGATCATTTATAGCCCCAGGTGTAAAAATTAACAGTTGGAAGTATATAATTTTGTGTTTTTTGTGAAATTGTTTAGACAAGGGATTAACTTATTAACATAGAGCCCAGACTTAGAGATACTTATTATACAATAATTTCAAAAATTTGTCTTTAAGTGTTTCTGTAAGTAAATTGTGTATTAAACATTTATAATTTCATGTAGGCAATGATGTTTTTATATGCTACAATTAAATTTTCATGTTCATTTTATTAAGTTTCAGGTTTGAACCCTCAAATTATTTAATCACATCATGTATTTCAGTTTTCTCCAAATACTCTGTAAATTACAGTTTTTTAACAGTTCAGAACTATTTTGCAATTCAATATTTTAAAGATTACTTGACATACTTGAATATAAGTTGAAAGTTTAAGTTTTACTAGTAGTTAGATTAATTTGTTATCAAAATTTAACTTTTTTCATAGAAAATACACAGAAAAATAGCTCATGTTAAAGAATCCATGCACATATTTTATTCATATTTAATATGAATTGAAAATATTTGATCATAACAGAGACATATATGATCATAAGATATATTTTTCTTCTTATAATTCGGATCAATATAATGTTCTCTCTTCTGCCCACATATCTTTAGAAACTTACCTGAAATTTAAAAGTAATCGAAAAATAATCGAAAAGCAATTATAATTACAACCACATTTTTGCCAATAATCGATTATTTTCGATTACATGTAATCGAAATTCACATCAGTAATCGATTATCCTCGATTACTTGAAAAATTGTAATTAATTACAATCGATTTCGATTTCCGATTACGATTACCCCATTTTGGTCTAAACCGAATCCTGACTAAACCGAAAACCTGTCTAAACCAAAGATGATGTGCAGACCCTTCGTATCAAATTCTATATATTTTGAACCTGTGTAAACCGAACACCTGTCTAAACCGGAAAAATCTTCAGTCCCAGAGGGGTTCGGTTTAGACAGGTTTCGCTGTATTGGTTGTTTGTTCTGTGTCAGTTCTTTAACATCTTTGAGTTTATTGTCTTCCAAACATTTAGATTTTATCTGCACTGAAGAGACATAAGTTGTCAAAATGCGCATATGCAGAAATTAAATTCACAGCAACTTCGGTATATAGTTATTTGATAAAACATATTGGTCAATATGCTCTTTTGTATTAGATTGTAAAAATGTGTTGATTGTATGGTAGAAAATAATAAAATACCGAAGTAACTGTGAATTTATGTCTTGCATATTCGCTTTAATGACGTCTTCTGTCTCATCAGTGCAGATTAAACCAGAACACTTGGAATTCCATAAATGAAACTGCAGAAATCTAAATATAGTACGGATGCATTTTTGAAAGTTATTTTTTGATATACATGTATTAATATCATTATTTTGTTCACGAAATATAAATTTAAAACGAAGTTGAACAATGATTATGACACTTTTATTTATTGTGTTGTGTCTATTTTCAGTTAAATGGGAACTGAAGACATATCCTGTGATATTTAAAAGAAATGTTACTCTAAGATGTACCCCAAATCCACCTTGTTGTGAGTCCAATTCAAAAATATGGAAAGGGGGTAGAAGCAATAAACTGATTTCATTTGATGAAAATCCGGTAGACAAATCAAAATATGATGTGGAGATTCATAAGTTGTATACTGATTTAATTATCAAAGACTTTGATGAAAGCGATTTTGACAAAGATTATACATGTATATATGGATTTTATGACCATACACGTATGTTAGCGCGCAATGATCATAATTATGAAGGTATATATTTGTTTCTGTTACCAATAGCCTAAAAAATCAAATGATACATAGACAAAGCAAATACAAAGATCTCACGAACTCTATAAAAAAACTAATTCAAAAAAACAAAAATCTTTTAAATGTAAGATAAATCGTGGTAACTTTCTTATGCTCAAACTCTCACCCAGGAATTTAAGATGCTTAACAGATATAGACCTAGGTAAAAGGACATAACTCTTAATAATCACTTGTCTGTTTTAATCAATTGGTTGCTTTAAGTAACATAGATATTTTATACTTTTTTCGCATAAATACTAAAAAAAAACGTCGATTAAACTACCAATTGCAAATGCCTTACTTATTCGAGAGCTATCTTCCTGAAACAAGGTCAGCTGCCTTAAATAAATAATTATTCAGTGAACAATTCTGATATGGAGTCCACAACAATCAAAAGCAATTAATTAGTGTGGAAGGACAGACAAGAAGTAGATCTGTCAAGCTTGTGGGTTCTACTGACAAATACTAGTGATTGATCTTATTTTGTATTGGACATGCTAAACAGTAAATGAACACCGTATCGTTAGTCTAAAACAAATAATCTAAGGACAATGGCAAAATCGGAAAACAAAGAAACAAAAATATATCATGATTACGGCACATAAAAAGGAAAAATGAACACACTTACAAACAAAGATGAACAACACGGAACCAATAAAAACCCATCGGTGAGATTAGAAGCACTGGTAAAGTAAGCCTATCCTGCTCTTATAAGACACATATAAACTCATTACTAAATTTTTAAATGCAACGACCGATCCAAATCCATTCTGTGTAGTTTTCCTTCTGTAGTCATTAATTTTTACTCATACATGTGTATGTGTAGATGCGCAAAATAAACACAATCAAATCTCGTAGAATTGCTTTACCAGTGATACTTGCGAAAAAGTACTCAATTTCATCTTAAACCATACGTTTCAATAGTTAAAGTTAAAGTTTAAGAAATACATTCACTAGCAATGCAGAATATGTTATTGAGAAGAAAGCATTTATACAGAACAAGTGTAAGTTGAAAAAAAGAATGAAAATTTGAGTGCCAGACAAGATCGGCTATCAACTTGAATGAAACAAAACAATTACGCAAGCTATATGGTATAACAAAATATCGAAGTAGTAGTAAATTTAACGTCTTCAGATGCATTTTTCACTCGTCGTGGCTTTGATAAAATCTAAGTACTTAGAAAACCATCTAGAAAAGAATCTAATGGTGAAAGAAAGGATATGAAGTAAATGTACAAGGGACAAAGTCTCTACAAATACATGGTAAAACAAGCAAAGGAAAAACGCTTTTATTGCTGTTTTTCATCTTAAAGTCACCAAGAGGCCTTCAACAATGAGCTTTGCTCATACCTCGAAGTAAGTTTAAGATGGCCCCTAGCACCGGTTTGAGCGCAATTCTTTGTTAATTGTCGGACATCGCTACATCCATGTCTTTGCTGGTCACGGATGCGGGATTGTCAAAAAACATTTATTAAACTCGCAAAGTGCCCTTACAATCACTGTCATCCTTTGCCAAACAAAAGCACTAGTGAGTAAGCTAGTAGACGATTACAAATAGGCAAACATAGGGCAATCATCAAGTCGATTGTAAGAAAACTTGGCATTATAAAATAGTGAGATGTGAGAACTTTAAACAGGTGGTAAAATTACATTTCGAAATAACAAAAATAATGCCAAAATTTGAAAGCCTGATAGTATTTTCATATGAGAAATTCTTTCACGAACAAGTACACCATAACTAAAATATAAAGAGAGCATACATCTCTCGCATGGGGAATCTTTTTACGGACTCCACACTGCAGGATAGACTCCAGTCGTATATAGTGAATGAATGGATATGGAGTAAATGTACATGAGATAAAGTCTTACAATTACATGGTAAAACAAGCAAAGGAACAACGCTTTTATTGTTGATTTTGATCTCAAAGTCACAACGAAGCCTTCATCAATGAGCTTTGCTCATACCTCGTAGTAAGTTCAATACGGCCTTAAGAACGGTTTAAGCCCTTAAGAATGTAAAAATCAACTGTGATAGCATATATGTGTCGCCAGCACATGGTTAGAAAAGTAATTCAAGCAATGGTTAAGGAGGTTCGCTCCTCGTGTTTTGGGATTTCTGTAAGATTTTCGGAATCCTCTGGTTTTATCCATTTAAAAGCTTTAATTTTTTTGCACATTGACCCCTTATTTTTTTCCATAATTTCATTTAATACCTCTCTGTGAGCATTCTGTAAAAATTTCATCGAATTCTATTTATTCTGTCATATTCATTCATGGTCAAACCTTGTTTATGTTAATTCTATAAAATCAGAGGAGTTCAGTTTCCCGCCAAATTTTCAACCACTTAAATCTCAAAAATGAGGTCATCAACCTATCATTTTTTTTTTCACTTAAATTACTTCTTTTTTAATTTTCTAACAAAAAAATCATGTTTATTTGAAATACTATTTATTTTGAAATGGAGTAGCGAACTCCCTTAAGACGAAGCAATATACCTTTTAACAAGTTTGAGCTAATTATGAGAAGCTTCGTATCAATTTAAAGTGATTTGAATATTTCAGATTAATTATATATTCTTTTTTTTGCTAGTGCAACCAACGAAAGATTCCATTATATCATCTTATGATGTCTTTAATACCCATGTATCGGCTTTGGTACGGTTTCCTAAAGTGTATCCGTCTCCAAGTTGTATAACCAAATCTAATGTAAGTAACATTAGTTACTCTGCAGTAGGATTACCTTTTTTCTTTGTAAAAAAATTCTAGATCTTATCTTTAATTAAATGTTATAATTGTACCTTATCATGCATGTAAATGAAAGCTTCTCATAGAGAAAAATTTAAAATAGCAAAATATCGGCGTATTTGTTAATTTAGGTTCTGCATGTGCACATTTCGATAAATTATGTCTGATCAGTGCAAATCAAATCAAAACATTTGGAAATGCAAAAACCGAAATATGTGTAAAAGCTGATAGAAAACAAATTACTAATAGGAACCAAATAGGAAAGCCAAAATCAGCTGAGGACAGAGATAATCAAGAGGGAGATAACCCTCAGGTTTTAACATTTATTTTTAAATTTAGACATTCCAAATATTTAAATTTAATCTGTTTTCGGGCAAGCACTGAAGTACTGGGTACTAGGTTGGCGAATACCCTCGGGAACTAACAGACCACCAGCAAAATTACAAAAGTACCGAGGTTACTTTGAATTTAGGTTCTGCATATGCGAATTTCGACAGCTTATGTCTTATCAGTGTAGATAAAATCAAAACATTTGGAAATCCAAAAACCGAAATATGTGAAAAAGCTGATAGAGAACACATTACTTTAAGGATCTAAATAGGAAAGCCAAATTCAGCTGAGGACAGGGCTGATGACAGGACTAAGTAAAGACGGAGATATTCCTTAGGTTTGAACACAATTTTATTTAGATTTAAATATTGCAAACTTTTAAATAAAAATCGGTTTTCTGGCCGGCAGTGAAGTACCGGCTACTGGACTGATGTATACCCTCGGGACTAACAGTCCACCAACAGTGACATCGGCCTAGTGGTGACAATCAACAAAATACCGATGTTACTGTGAATTTAGGTTCTTCATATGCGCATATCTGCATTTAATGTCTCATCAGCGCAGATAAAATCAGAACATAAGGAAATCCAAGAAACAAAATATGTAAAAACTGATAGAGAACAATTGACAAATGGGGTCTAATACATCGTCAAACGAATACCGAAGCAAGTTTCGTCTAAATACGAAAGCCAAAATAAGCTAAGGACAGGGCTATGGGGAAATAGGATTTTACAAAATTTTCTTTAAATTTAGATATTGCAAATTCTTAATATAAATCGGTTTTCGGGCCAGCACGGAAGTACTAGCTACTGGGTTGGTAAAATTGGGGACTAACAGCACAGTGGTAACAAATAACTAAATACCGAGGTTTCTGTGAATTTAGATTCTTTATATGTACTTTTCGACTACATATGTCTCATCAGTGCAGGTAAAATCAAACCAAGAACCGAAATATGTGTTTAAACTGACAGAGAACAAATTTCCAAAACGATCTACATGTATATAGGAAAGCCAAAGTCAGCTTAAAAAAATATCTGTTAAATATACCCGTAAGAAATTTGAGAAAGGCACTTGAAATGTTCTCAAAATTAATTATGAGATTAATCTTTAAATGTGTGGATTTTATCATCCAAGATCTAATGCATTTCAAAATATAGAGAGCCCCTGTTATTGCTCTGAGAAAGCCTAAAAGACTTTCGTTAAACTGAAAATTAAGTATACTTATTAGAGTTTGGAATTTGTGGTCTTCAATATGTCGCGAAACTAAACTGCAGCTAAGCAAATGTCTGAACGGTCATCGGAGCAATGTCATCTGCAAACCTGTCCCCGTCAGTAGATGTTTCCACTCTATAGGTCATAGAGACGGTTTAATAAGTTGAAAGTAACTGTTATTGACCAAAATTCTATCTGGGACGCAAATAGGAGACAGTGAAGAGAAAGGTTTTGGATTAAAAAGCTCGAGACAGTATCACTGCGAGTGGGATCAATGAGAAAAGTTAAATATTCATTTTTCTAATTAATTAGATGATTCATAACGATTAACATGTAAATCTGTATTTTCAATTATTTTATTATTCCATTGAATTTTTTCTACTTTGTATATTTATTTATCCATTTTTTTACGAAATATTCTAAAATTTTCGTCGTCATTATTACACTATTTTACGAAAGGATATGGAGTAAATGGACATGAGACCATAACACATATGTTAACTGTACATCGAAATGTTTTTTTTTTTTTTTTGTTTTTTTTTTGTTTTTTTTTTTTCAACAAAATAGTATATTTATTGCACTATTGCTGTAAACAATCCATCTAAGGCTACAGCATTCACCTCAGATGCCCTTAGTGTTAATTTAATAGGAATAGGGATTCCTATTAATAAATGTTATTATATTGTACATAACATAAGACATATTCATATTAAATTAAATTATACTAATTACTTGAAAACCAAAGTTAGTCATCAAAATTGCGGTTATTTAAAAAAAAGAACTGACTCTTTAAACACTTTATCAGTAGATACTTTCATCAATTGCAAAATTTGAGATCGGTACAGTAACTCTTTTTTAAATACGCCAAAAACATTTATGGGTTTTCTTTTCTGGTCCGACAGATAATAAGATTTATTGATACTGAATAAAATAATTGTGAAAATGTAATTCACCAAGTAATACTTTTCATCTTCAATTTTGTAACCAAATATTAAGTATTTTCATGGATAACATGATGTCCAATTTTTATTCGATCTAACATAAGTTTTACATGTTGCCAAAAATCATTCAAATATTTACAAGTGATAAAAAAGTGTCTATAGTTCTCTTATACATTACAAATAGAGCATAAAGGAGAATTGCTGATTTTCAATACATTCAATAATTGCTTACATGGTAAAATATAATGTAGTAGTTTCCACCTTAACATTTTCAACTTATTTTCATGCAGAAATTTAAATATAAAATAGAGGGTGTGCTCAAATTTCTGAGACAGACCACCACTTTGTACTAAATTTTCCCACTTCATAAATCCTGTGGGTTTTTCTTTTGACATTCCATTACATAATATATAAATTTCTTTAGATGTCATATATTGAAGAAAATGTTTTTTATTATTCCTATCTAATAGGAAAACTTTCTTTCGTTTTTCTTGAATTGACATTTTTTAATTCTGTCAGCCATTTTTGGGGTATGGCTTTCATTAATTTTGTATACTCAGAAAACCAGTTTCCATGTGACGAAAGTTTATTTAATAACAAATTTTGATTTATGTCCCCATTATTGTCCAATAGATCATTTATAAAAATAATCCCATCTTTTATCCATTGTCTATATAATAGACATTTTCCGTCGAATTTTATATGTTTATTTCCCCAAATCAATTGTTGTCTAATTTCTCTGAAATTATATAAGTTTATTCCTTTTTCATTTTTTTCTTATATTTATCCAGGTTCTTATCAAGTCCAAATAAAATTCTGGTATTTCTGACTTAAGGTTTTCAATAGATTTAATGTCATCGAAATTCATTTGAAATCACAGAAAGTTTTCTCCAAACATTTCAAGAAAGAATCTAGGCAAGATTTTCCAGCTGGATAATTTGTCTTCGGGGTTTAACAATCTTTTAATCCAATTAATCCTTATTGTCTCTATATATTTATCTTAATTAATCATTTTAAGACCTCCCTCATTATAGTTAGTGCAAAGTACTGTTCTTTTCACCTTTTCTTGTTTATTATTCCAAATAAAATTGAAAATAAGTTTTTTAAATTTTGAAATGTATTCTTTATCTATACAAGTTACAGATGCTACATAAGTCAAATTCGGTATTATCAAAGCTTTTGTAACTGATATTCGCCCTATCATTGTAAGTTGTCGTTTTGACCAGTTATTAATTATTCTTTCAGATTTCCATAATTGTTTTTCTAAATTTAGTTTTCTACATTCTGTTTTGTTATGTCCAAAATATATGCCTAAACTTTTTACTATACCCTTCGACCAATTAATATTTTCATATTTGTCCTTACAATGTTTTAATTTTCCAATCCAAAGACTCCGTTTTGTTTCTATTCAGTTGAAGACCAGACAGTGAGCCAAATATTTCAATAATATTTAAGGATAATGATATTTCTTGTTTGGAATGAACAAAGACCGTTGTATCATCTGCTATTTGTTTTAATTTTAAGCTATGTGTTTTACCGTCTAATTTGACTTGGATACCTTTAATATTATTTTCTTGTCTTATTCTAGAAGCCAAAATTTCAACCGCAATAACAAAAATTAGAGCACTTACATGACATCCTTGTCTTATTCCACGTTGAATGCTAAATGGTGACGAAATCCAACTATTATATACCAAAGATCCTTTAATGTTAGTATACAAAGTCTTAACCCACCTTAATATAGAATTTTGGAAACCAAATTTTTTCAGCGCAGAGTACATAAAATTCCATTCAAGTGAGTCAAAGGCTTTTGAGATATCCAAAAATAAAATTGCCCCCTCTACATTCAATTTATCAGCATAATCGATAACGTCTTGTATTTGTCGTATATTGAATCCTATATATCTATTTTTAACATATCCGTTTTGATTACTGTGTATGATTTTATGTAAAATAGGTTTCAATCTCTGAGCCAAAGAATAAGCTATCATTTTAGTGTCTACATTTAATAATGTTATCGGCCGGTAGTTATCTAAACTCAACGGGTCATCGTTTTTGTAAATCAGTGTAATCAGTCCTATTTTTTGTAAATCTGTAAGGTCCCCCTTTTCATAACAATAATTAAACACTCTTACAGCATACTGCTTTAAATATGGCCAAAATGTCCTATAAAATTCTACGGTTAATCCATCAAGACCTGGTGATTATTTAATTTCATGTTAAAAACTGATTTTGAACATTCATCTAGAGTTAATTCCCCTTCACCCTCACTACTCTCTTGTTTTGTCAATGAGTGATCAATTGTCGTGTTATCGATATAATTCTGATTTTTTTCTGTATCAGGATTCATTGACGTATACAACTTTTTGTAATACTCCCTTTCAATTTCTAAAATTCCCCCCTGGTCCTTGACTATTTTCCCACTTTTGTCTCTCAAAGACATTATAGTTTTTCTGGTTTGTCGTGATTTTTCTAGCCCAAGAAAATATCTCCCTGCTCCACCCATTTCACTCTCTATCTGATTTTTGCCCCTTCGACCTTACTTTCGTACAACTTACCTAACTTAATCTCAATTGATTCTATCTGATTTTGTAAATATAGCGACACACCATTGTTTGTATTATCGTCATTATCGTAAATTACATTCAATTGTTTGAGTTTTGATTCCAATTCATTTATTTCATCCCTTTTAGTTTTTGCTCTGTCTATACAAAAATTTATAGTTACATCCCTTACATCAATTTTAAATAAGTCCCAGGCTACTGAAAGATCTTTATTTTCTAAATTTTCTTTTAAATTATTTATTAATTGGATAATTTGCTTTTGATAATTTTCATCATCTAGTATACTATTATTTAATTTAAAATATCCCTTCCCTTTGTTAGAAGTGTTTTGACTTAATTTAATCGAAACTGCTTGGTGATCAGTATATGAGATCATAGCAGGTCTTATACCTGTACTTACTACTTTTGGCCTAATTTCTGTACTTATTAGGAAGTTATCAATCCTACTTGCAATATTTTTATCACTCTTCCTTTTCCATGTATACTGATTTTTAATTGGGCTTAGAAATCTCCATAAATCTAATAATTTGTGACTTTTCATTAAGTTTTTTTAAACTTTTAACAGGCTGTCTTATTTTCTTATTCATATTTTTATTTTTTCTGTCTATATTTGTTAATGTCTCATTCATATCCCCCCCAAATGATAATAATTCCAAGACTATGTTCTTGTATCATTGTGTTTACTTTTTTAAAGAATACATTTCTGTCTTTTTCTATATTTGGTGCATAAACATTCACTAAAGTAATAATTGAGTCATCTTTTTCAACATTTACTAAGATTATTCTGCCTTCTTTATCATTAAACTTATCAATAAGTGAATGTTGCAATTCTTTTTTAATAAAAATGGAAACTCCTCTAGAATTAGAATTACCCAAACTATGATATATTTCTCTATTGAATTCTGTACATATAGAGTTAATATTATTTTCTACAAAGTATGTTTCTTGAGTAAAGAGGATGTTACATTTTTGAAATTTACACCACTGAAATAATCTTTCCCTCTTATCCTTTTGACCTAGACCTTGGCAATTAAGTGAACAAAAATGTAGCATGTAAACAATATAAAGTTATTTCAATGTAAATTTCTAAACAGTGTAACTACATGCAATAAGTCATATTGTATATGTACATAGACAAAATTATCAACACATAAAAATAGATGGAAGTATATGTAAAAATACTATATTACATACAAATAAATTACTCGAAATGTTTTACCTGGATGACGTTTTAAAATTTTTTGTAGTTATTAGTACATTAATTCAATTATCGAATTGTAATCAAGAGTTGACAAAGCATATCAGTTATTTGACATATTCTCATATTTTAAATGTTATTATACGATCTTTCTTAGTTCAAATGTTTAAGGTGTTGTTGTACGACTTTTTTAGACGTATATATACTCAACCAAAAAAGTTTAGAATGGAAATCTTAAAATTCTGATTTTTTTAAAGCTAAGATTACAAATTTTGAAAAGTTGAAAATTGCAGAAAATGTTTATAATGATAAGAGTATAACTGTGGAAAATTTTATGTTTCATAGGTAGTTATGTTCATGCATCAAGACGAAAATATAGAAATACTTTTTTAAATGAATATGATCCTTAACTTTTTGCTTATTTTATATATCGCTCGGGACACAAAAAAACGCGAACAAGAAATAGAATAAAACAAAATAAGGTACCCTATAAAAGTAGACATCTTATGCTTGTCTGGTGGCAGGATAATATTTCCAAGCGAAAACATGTTTTCTTTTTGTTTTTTTTTTTGTTCTTTTTTTTTAACAACAACAACAAATTTCTTTTATGGCTGTTACATTCGTACCTTACTGTTACAGCTTCACTGGCAAGGTTTCCTGTAATGTTAATGCCCCAGATAGCTGGGTCTATCTAAGGTAACATATACATATTATTGTAAGTGTTACACTTTGATGATGTACAAAAATATTCCGGAACTATAAATTTCTTTACGACTCTATAATTATTTATGTTGTATTTACTTCCGTCTAACGGTACATATCCAAACAAATATGTAAGTAAAATTCTAATTAATACAATATAGTAAGAGTGAGAAAGTTAATATCATTCCAAAAAAAATATCGTAATCAAATGAAAATGAAATTCATCTGGTGTACACTTCCCAGAATTATTTGGACGAGAGACATAAAGTCATGTCCCTACAGTAATAAAAAAAAACACAGACACACCGTTATTGACAGAAAATAAGAAAATGGAATTAATATCAGACATTCATTTTAGTATATTTTAATTTAGTTAACCAAGTTGAAATAGTTAAAAGTTAATCGAAATATTAATGATACAAACGATTATCAATCCACCCCCCCCCCCCCCCCCTTAATCTATGACTACATTGTCATTAATTTATATTACAAGTCTATTGGTTTGCATATTATTGCCCAAGACAAAAAATTCTAAAGATTACCGTTACTTTTTAATTAGTTTCATTAAGGTATTGATGCGTTTTTGTGTGAGGGTTCCAATCTGGTTACCATTATAAAGTAATGCCTCATATCCTGATATAAATTCTCTTTTAAAGATTGAAAAAATAGCAACTTCTTTGATCTTTAGATCCGATAAAAAATGAGCTTCAAAAATTACGAACATGATGATAGTCAGATTATTATTAAAATCATAATACTTCTCATCATTTATTTTGTACCCACATACCAATACATTTAAAGAAATGGTGTGATAACCTATTTCAAATCATCTAATAAGGATTTAATCTTTTTCCAGAATGAATTTAAATATTTACATTAACTTCGGTATTTAGTTATTTGTTACCACTGGGTCGATGCCTCTGCTGGTGGACTGCTAGTCCTCGAGGGTATTTACCAGCCCAGTAGTCAGTACTTCTGTGCTGACCCGAAAGCCGATTCTATTTGAAACCTTACAATATCTAAATTTTTGTAAATTTTGTTGAAAACTAAGGAGTATCTCCCTCATGTAAAGCTCTGTCCTTAGCTGATTTTTGGCTTTACATTTAGATCATATTGGTTAATTGTTCTCTATCAGTTTTTAAACACGTAGGAGTTTATGGTCTTCCGACATTTAGATTTTATCTGCACTGAAGAGACATAAGTTGTCGAAATGCGCATATGCTGAATTTAAATTCACAGTAACTTCGGTATTAAGTTATTTATTACATAAAACAAAAAAAATGCTCATAATCCTCTATGACATTACAAATATGACATATTGGACTTTCTACTACTTTCCATCTGAATAAGAGTTGTTTACATGGTAGTATGGAATGTAGTAGCTTCCATCTGAACATTTTCAATTTGTTATCCTTTAAATAAACAAAAGTAAAATTTAACATGTGTTTTATTTTTATCAAAGTGTTCTCTGATTTTAATACTGTATTCCTCTTATTAAAGCCAATTGGTGTTTCCTTGCCTTTATTAATTAAGATTCTATATATTTGTTTTGAAGTCATTTCATTTAAGCATACCGGCTTGCTCTTTATATTCTTCAGAGTAATTTGTGAATTGATAAACACCTGTGTTTTTTTTATTCTTCTCTTTGTAATATCTGTATCCAAAGTTTAGGAATGGATTTTATCCATTTGGTGTAATCAGCAAACCAATTTCCTTGTTTTGAAAGTTTTTTCCAATATAAGATTTTGATTGATTTTTCCAGAATCATCAATAATGTCATTTATATCAACAATATTGTCTTTCATCCAATTTTTGTATATAAGACATTTACCTTAAATTTTATATATTTATTTCCCCAAATAATCTGTTGTCTTATATGTCTAAAAGTCATGTCTTTTGATTCTTTCACCTGTTTGCCTTTGTCCATGATTTAATAATTCTCAAATAAAATATAGAGACATTCTTTGCAAGGTTATCTATTAATGACAAATTATCAAAATTCATTTTAAATCTTAAAAAATTCTGTCCATATTTATCCAAGTAAAATTGTGGAATTATTTTCCAATTTGCATCTTTCTCGTGCTCATTGTTACTTATAAGTCTTTTAACCCAATTAATCTTAATTGTCTCTATATAGGTATCCAAATCTGTCATTTTAACCCTCCATCCTCATAATCTAAACTCAGTATTTTTCGTTTAACTTTTTCAGATTTGTTGTCCCAAATAAAATTAAAAATAAGCTTTTTGAATAAATAAAATTACAAATAAGCTTTTTGAATTTTGTAAGGTACTCATACTAATGTCACACACAGATGCGACATAAGTTATGTTTGGTAAAATCAGTGACTTAACAATTGTAATCCTCGCTAGCATTGTCAATTGTCTTTTCGCCCAGTCTTTGATAAGCTTTTCTGATTTATTGTATTGTCTTTTCCAATTTTAACTTCATGCATTCAGCTTTGTCATGTCCAAAATAGATTCCTAAACATTTGATTGGCTTTATCTCCCAGTTTGTTTTCAAACTTATCACGACTTGATTTGAACTTCCCTAACTAGATACCCTCTGTCTTATTTCTATTTAATTTTAGTCCTGATAATGATCATAAAAATTTCTTTAATATTAAGAGCTAACGATACATCCTGCTTAAAACTTACAAATACTGTGGTATCATCTGCTAACTGGCTTATCTTTAAAGTATGATTTTTATTATCCCACTTTATTTGAAATCCAATGAATTTTTCCTCCTGTCTTAACCTACAAGCTAGAATTTCCTAAGCTATCACGAAAATTATCGCGCCTGCTGGGCAACCCTGTGTGATCCAACGTTGACAATTAAAGGGGTTGAATATTCATCCATTATTATATATACAACCTTCAATATTAAAATATAGCGTTTCTATTCATTTTAGCATACCTTCTTGAAAACCAAATTTTCTTAATGCACAATACATAAAATCCCACTCAATAGAGTCAAAAGCTTTTGAAAAATCTAGAAAAAGTAAACCCCTCTCAACATTAAACCTCTCTGAATAGTCGATGATATCCAAGCAAAAATATGTACCCAATATGCATTCATTATGTTTGGCACGCAAGAGTCACAAAAATGCGGTATACATAGATACTAAAATTAAGATTTATGGTCTGCGGACTAAGGAACACTCTTCAAAAATGACAAATCAACTTCATAATACCTTTTTCGAAGGAGTTCATAGATTTCGTTCCACATATGTCATGTACATTAATAAAGTATTAAGGTAAATGCTTTTTTAGCTCGCCTTACTCGAAGGGTTATGTGAGCTATTACCATCACTTAGGGTCCGTCGTCCGTCGTCCGTCTATCCGTCCGTCGTAAACTTTTTCAAAAATGTCCTCCTCTGAAACCACCGAACAAATTTTAATCAAACTTGGTCTGAATCATTACCAGGGTATCCTGTTTCAAAATTGTATCCGATGAGTCAGAGGACCAAACAACATAGCTGCCGTTACTAAAAATAGCACGTAGGGGTATATATAAATTGCTGTTTGTTTGCAAATAACTCAAAAACCGTTACAGACATTAAAAATCTGACATAGGGTTAAAAGTGATCAGCATGACAAGATCTACCTGCCCTGCGTTTTTGAAGAAATTCTGATCACCCATTTTGGAGTTATTGCCCCTTTTCCGAAAATTTTTCAAAATTTCAATATATTCTATTTTTTATCAAAGAAACTATAACAGATAGAAGTCAACTTTAACTTGCAAAAATGTTCAGCATATCAAGATCTACCCACCCTGGAATTTTGAAGAAAATCTAAAAACCCTTATAGGAGTTATTGCCCTTTTTTGACAGAATTTTCAAAATTTCATATTTTTCGTCTTTTATTTCCAAAACTATAGAAGATGAAGGTTAAGTGTAAATTGATAAAATGTTTGCCATGCTGTTGTGACTCCAAAAGGGGTGTTGAAAATCGTTTGCTGACCACCATTTTCAAAATGGCTGCCAAAAAATGCGGAAAAATTCAACATTGTTCGATTTCAATAAAAATTGGTTTCCAAATAGATATTGATGTTGCGACTTCAAAACTAGTATTGAAAATTATTGTTGACGGCCATTTTCAAAATGGCCACCAAGAAAGGCGGAAAAATTCAAAGTTGTCCGATTTCAATGCAATTTGGTTTCAAAATAGGTATTGATGTTACAACTTCAAACCGATTTCAAAAAATGTTCGTTAAATGCCAATTTTAAAATGGCCGCCAAAAAAGGCGGGAAAATTCAGCATTGTCAGATTTCAATGAAATTTGGTTTCCAAAGAGATATTGATGTTACGACTTCAAAAACTGATGTTGAAAATTGTTCGTTGAATGCCATTTTGAAAATGACCGCCAAAAAAGGCGGGAAATTCAACATTGTCTAATTTCAATGAAATTTGGTTTCCAAATAGATATTAATGTTGCGACTTCAAAACTGATGTTGAAAATTGTCATTGCCCGCCATTTACGAAATGATGTTTAGACTTCAAAACATGTGTCGAAAGTGGTCCTTAGCAAGAACGTTTTTTGTCAAAAAAGCCAAACAAAGAAATATAGTAAAACATGAAGAGACTTTAAATACAGTTCAAGATATTGGTGGTGTTCCAGCTATCAAAGTTTGAGAGATTGAAGTTCTACTGTATAACTTACAATGTAAGGTTGATTGTCGCAACTGAAAGCCATTTGAGAAATACAGACTCCCGGGAGCCTCTGATCTTAACAATTTTAGAAATATGCATAAACTATATTATAAGGGGAACCCCTGCCAAATTTTTTTTTTGAAAAAGGGATTTGAATTGCTTTGATTTCATCAATACATATTGCTTGGATTATAAGGGGAACGCCTGCCCAATTTGTTTTTGAATTGTGATCTCAAATTGGTTGTAATGGATAGTGGAGTTTTCAGTTGCCATGGAAACCAAACCAGACCACTGAATCTTTGAAAAAGGTATTGTGCTCCATAGTTTTCTTCACAATATAAGAAATATGATTAAACTAGATTATAAGGGGGAACCCCTGCCAAAATGTTTTATGGAAAGGGGGACTTTCAATGTTTTGATTTCAGCAATATGTATCATCTGAATTATAAGGGGAACCCCTGCCCAAATTTTTTTTGAATGATGGTCTGAAATGGGTTGTAATGGATAGTTGGGCTTAAAATTAACCTCGGAAACTGCTGAATCTACTTGCTCAATTGGAACCATACTTGGTGACAACTGTCCATAGTTGCTACCTATCAAAGAATGTGTCTGGTAAGTCCGCATGTATTCCAAGATGGCCACCAGCAGGGACAGTTCAACATTGGACTCTTCAGAGACATTCTTCTCTGAAACTACTTGGTCAGTTGGAATCAAACTTGGTCACAATAGGCCTTTTGATCATCTTTTTAAAAAATTATGTCTGAAAAGTCTGCACCTCATCCAACATGGCCGCCAGCGGGGACCATTAATGTTTTACATTGGGCCCTATGGTGAAAACACATTCAAAGATTTTCTCCTTTGAAACTTCTAGAAAATAAGACTTAAACATTGGTTAAATTTGGGCGGCAGTCTATGTCAGTCATGGACCAGGTGAGCTATACAGGCTCTTGATGGCCTCTAGTTGTCTGCGGTTTAAATTCATCTTCAAAAATTACTCAAACTGTAAAGCGCGATATTAAAAACTCCTTCAAGAGGATATTATCAAGTTTTTTTAATGAATTATTTTATTAATTTTTTTCAAAAGTAAGTTGAAACCGCAGACTAAAAATGTTACTTTAAATTCCTAATTTAGGCTGAATTTCAGGAACTTCGACGGGATATTATAGAGCAAAATAAAAAAGGCAGCTATTTTGGTCCATTCGGAAGTATGGGGTAAAACTTCCGACTAAAAATCTTACTTCTAACAGCCTATTTATCCTTATATTCATGACATTTGTATAAGACAAGATGTAAACTCCTACATTTTACGCTCAAATGAATCGCTTTGGTAATTTTTGTAAGTAAGTTGAAACCACAGACCCAAAAATCTAAATTCTAATACCTTATTTTTTGCTCAAATTTGAGAGATTAGTATATTACAAGATATAAAACCACTGAAAGAAATAAAATTCTCCTAAATTATTGACAAAGTTTAAACCACAGACAAAAAATCTTTCTTTGAATACCTTATTAAATGATAAAACACCGTGCATGAAATTTATATACCGCCAAATTAACCCATTGTAATGAGTATTATGACGAAAATCTAAAAAAATTCTTTAATTGGTTATTTTTTAAGAGTGTACTACAAATCTTACTTTTGAATTATTTATTCTTATGTTTATGAAATGGTTATATCACAACGTATAAAACTCCTTTAAAAATATGATGACGTAATTATAAATTAACATGGTAAATTGTTTCTCGGCATTTGAATTGTGAGCAAATTCACTGAAAAATATAAATAATAATGGGATAACAGGAAACACTTACTATTGCGGAAAACAAAAACACAGTCACAAACAAAACTGTACCAAAGAACTGCTAAAAAGACAAACGTTAACAACGGTAAGAAATCGGGACAGTCGGACTTGGTACAAAAAAAAAATGACAAATAAGAAATCTGGTGTTGGACTTGGTACCTGCACTAGCAAAAACCAGTGGTAATGTTTAACCGGTTTTCTAAGCCTGGGAACTTGAAAGTAGTATACAGAAATTATATGAAAAGAATGATAACAATATTTATAAATAATAATGGAGAGATGTGTAAACTTAATCATTATTTTAAATCAAGAATGTCTAAAACGAAAGCAGTGGAGGTCGAATCCTCTCATGAATCGTGAATCTGTTGTTCGTTCTTTTAGAGAAAAATTGTTACCACATTATTACATTGCTAACTTATAAAATTTGAATACATCTAATAAATAAATTTTACAAGTGCTGACTAAAAAAGTATTTTTTAGCTTTAAACGTAATAAATACTTTAGTTGGTTTAATCAAACTTTGAATAGTTGTTTCCGTTTCTGACTGGATAAACTAAAATACCTGATAGCGATTTTCGTTTCTCGTTTCTAATTGGTTAAAACCCATAGTTAGTATAAATTTCCGATACAGATCGGAAACTGCAGTTTTCGTTTAAAAACCTTGTTTTCCGCTCGATTTCGATCGAAAACTGCAATTAATACTATGTTTTGTGATCGGACACTGCAGTATTCGTTCGGATGACTAGGTATACTGCATTTTTGTGATTATCGCGTACCACAATTATGAAGGCAATTATTTTTATTAATTCAGTAAAACTGAATTGAGCATTGAGCTTGCAACGATAGTACACAAAAAGGAAAAGAAAATATATTAAAGTGAAACATATAAAAAAATGACTTTGAACAATTTAAAACCAATATCACGTTTTAAACCATTATAATGTTATCCTGTTAAATATCTATCCGTCAAATGATGGACTTCATTTTTCAAAAAATACTTCACAACAAACCTATCTGAATACTTAAGGATATGTTCAAAACATACATTTGTACTTCTTAAAAGAAGATCATGTTTTTCGTCCGGATGGGAATTTCTGTCGCCTATATGTTTGATGTAGTCTCTATGAATTATTTCATCGGTAAACCAATACATCATACAGGAAGTAACAAATAGAAAAGAAAAGATGTCAAAATAAGTTTTATTATTTTTCCTTTAAATTTACAATTTGACTTAAAGACTCAACATTGTGGTACTGTATTTATTAAAATACAACGTTTCATTTGATTTTATTAAAGCGTTTGGTGTATTTGTACAATTACCCCATTACTTAAGATAGACCATATTTTATGAAAGGATATGGAGTAAATGAACATGAGACACTCTGGATTTTTTTTACTGATACAATAATTATATGGTGCATTTTGCATTGCCTCACTTGAAAAATTCTAAGAAGGACTGTATTCAGTAATTGCGAGCGTAAAATTATTTAAAATAGATTTAAAATAGATTTTATGCATATTCTTTAATGCTGCACAATATCACAATATGTTGTGTTATTACAAAACGAATATCAGAGATTTTTTGGTAGTCAGTGAAGAAAAATGAAAACCTGATACTAAGAATTGTTTATATATTTCAGGATGAGAACCTTACTTCAACAGTCGTCAATAACACGACAAAAACCCACATTTACTATGAAGGAGATGTTTTCATTGAATACCATTTCTCTGACACGTGTGCTTCTCTGTTAGACATAGTATGCACTGTAGGTTCGACATCCTTTGAAGTTGAGAATATAAACATATCTGACCGATATTGTGCAGGTTTGTTCATGTATGCCTTTTGTAATCGCTTAGAAATGAATGTAATTTCATGCTGTAGTTGACTGAACAGTAGGTTGATGACATAACCACTTATAAATTTGAATTGGAGCGGTCATAAAAGCTCCTCTAGGTTAACTTAGAAAAGGTTTCGAATTTCCTTAAAAAATGCTCTAAATATGTTCTAGAATCATGTCTACTCTAGATTCGTTAGGACTTGGACCTGTCATGGTCCTAAAACTAGAATCCTGACCGCTTTGACAAGTTATGGCAATAGAATTCTAACCGTTCTGGTTAGTGTTATGGTCTACCCATTTACACTCTGACCTATTCTGAACAGCTCTGTTCTAGCTATGACCGCTCTCAGACTCTCTTCCCAGGGCCTTGGAAAATTCCAATCCTATCCTATACCGACACTTATGTCAGACCTTTCAAATGACGAATATAGGTTATGAAGATATTTTGTCATTAATGGCCGTGAGCTTTATACGCAAATACTACATGAAATTACGTACTTTTTAATATACGGCGCAACTTATTAAAAAAGATTTATCCAGGATTTTTGTTATTTCGAAAATTAACAAAAAGTCACAGAATATTATACTGAATTCAAATGAATCAATTGAGAAATTTTTAAGTGATAATATGTTTTTCTAGTAGTCTTACGTAAACTAAACAGTTACTTTGTTATTAATAATAGGGTGCCCAAGGTCCAAAAATACGCTTAGTTTTCGAGGTTGGGTTAACAGAATCACACACTGCTAATTTTCTTTTTAAATAAAAGAACAAATAAAAGATCAATTATTAGATTTTATCATTTCAGTTGTAGTAGAAAGTTCCTGTAGTCACGATATCTCCGTTTTTAAGGGTACCCTATAACAGAGATTAAGATTTAGTATCTTTAAAGTTATATAAAATAGTAGAATCCTCTAAAAAGCTAATAAAAAGCTATTTATATGATAGTCTAGACCTGAAATATTTATTTTAACCATATAATTCAAGTAATTTTAGATTTGTTTTTTTTTATTTATCGCTCTTATTATCGGCGTAAATTTGAGTTTAAATTATTGAAATTTGCATAAATGCGAACTAACTATGATTAATTTTCGGAAATATTAAAACTGAAAGGAAAAACCAATGCAAAATGAACATATTTTCCAAAAAATCATGGATGAAATGTCAACCGTTTCAGAGAAATCAAGAGATAATATGTTAAAATTTGAGTAAAACTTCAAAATTTTGGTTAATGTGCCAGTCCTCTAGTTGGTTATTTGCCTTATAGTGTATAACTCGAGATTATAAGAATCTTACACCAAGGCGAGGGTCAGACAAAAAAATCTCAGACACCCTCGGGTATGATTTCTGGCGTCTCGGACTCAGCAAACTTCGCCTGAGTACTTGAAATGTTACTCGAGGGTGTCTGAGATTTTTTTGTCTGACCCCTCACTGATGTTTGATTATTTTTCTCCCCTCAGAATCCAAAAATCAAACAAGTCACCGTCGAAACGCCATTGTTGACATCAGTGAATTACTTCCCTTTTCACGACGTCATAAAGCATGGAGCACACGCCCGAGTTCTGGGTTATTTCGGTGCCAACGATTTAGGCATTTATGGTGTGTTTTAATTCAAATTTTGGCTTCTGAGGCAGTCAGTATACTATTTAATGCTTTAAATTATATTATTTTCGATTCATGTGGACTAAGCTATGTATATTGTTATGATATAAAAACTCGCGGGAATAAACGCGTGTAGCTTGTCTTACACCCCCCTGTGTAAGACAGAAAAATCTTGCACCGCAAAAACAATGGATTTCCTTGTCCGAGGTGGGAGACAATATAACTTTGCTTGTGTTTTGAATTTTCAAGCATGTGTATCTATTTCCACGTTTTAAATGACATTTCCATATCATTTCAAATAATGTTATAGTGTTATGTTTCAGTTGCATCGGTTTAATTCAGTGGTATATCACTATGTGTTTTTGAGTAAATATGATTAAGTTATACCAACAAAAAAATTTACTCTGCCTAAACATTTATTATTGTTAGAATAGTCGTAAAAACTAAATTGAAGGTTTACTCGAAAGAACCATTTTATAAAAGTTATAAATTTTGAGTTCCTTATACCCAAAAGGACGCCTTATACTATGGAGGTGCAAAAATTCAAAATAACGAACCTAATATAATATAAAATAACGAAAAAAAAAACACAATGAATATTCAACTTTTGTTGCAGTTTTAAAGGTGAAATGAAGCTAAATCTAAGTAGCATCAAAATTGTCTAATTTCAAGAACTGATCTTTTTCCCCATTTAAAATAAAATGTCCCCATAGCTAATAATTACGACATCGTCATTTTGTCGGGCCATGATCACCTCTTTCCAAACATGTATAATGCAGGTGAGTGTTATTCCGTTAACCCGAATTCGGAAAAATCGTCTCTTGGGTCCAAGTTCATTTAGTTTTGTTACATAAAAAACAGTATGGTACCAAGGAAAATTTAAACATGAGTTATTCCCATTCCTGAGGTGAAATACTGGAAATATGTAGATCGTTATAGTTTTTTGTAAATTTATTATCATTAAATACAAATCGTTAATAAAACTAGATTTGCAATTGCTAGCAATAGCTGATGTCGCCCCTGACAGTAAATTCGATGATTCCAACTTGTTCACAGCATCAAAATCAACTTAGAAATCAAATTTCGTTGAAATCGGACAAAATTGAATTTTTTTTACGTATTTCGGCGGCCTTCTTGAAAGGCGGTCATGTTGTAAAGAATTTTCCTTGCATACCCTCCACCAGATAGTGATCTAACTTTGTACCAAATATGGACGAAAATTTGACGAATTTCGAATTTTTCGTATTTTGGTAGTCATCTTGAAAATGGCGGCTGCTTGGAAAAAAATTTCCTCCCACGCACTCCTCCAGATAGTGATCCAACATTGTACCAAATATGAATGATTTCTGTCCAGGCCTCATTGAGCCGGACAAAAAGAGGTGGATGAAAGAAACAATAATGAATAATAAGAAACGCAGCAAAAACAATAAGTCTCCACAAACTTCGTTTGGGAGACTTAATAATAGTAAAGAAACGGACCAAAAACAATATGTCGTCCTGACTACGTCTGGGGTGACATAATTATAGGAATGATAAGAATAAATGTCAAATTACCTTTACTGAAAAAAAGAATTGATTTTTTAAAGTAAGGAAAAATGTCTGGGGATCCGGAAAATGAAATTTCGACACCATAATTTTCAGTTTGATCATTCTAGGACCAGAATGGTCATCCTTTGAGCAGACTGGACAGGAACGGACATGACCATATCAACCATGGTAAGAACGGTAATCGCCAGAAAAAAACTTGGGAAGCAGTCATGGCAAGAACAGACAAAACAAGAACGGCCATGATTCTAGAACCTTACTATGAACTTTGATTTTAGTGTCGCCTGTACGTAGTGCAGGATCGACACATAGGGATAAATATCCATCGTCTTGCGTCCTTATGTCCGTCCGTCTGTTACCATGCAACCCGTACATGCAACCAAACTTGCAAAATGGTTCAATATATATTGCAGATGTGCCCATGCATTTTGGTCTTCAATGATTTTGATTTTTTTTTTATTATCTTTTGACTTTGTCATTATATAACAAAACAGGAATTCTTCAATTTATATAGTGCAAGCGACACATGTGTCCCGCGGAGCACACATGCATTTTTGTAGTAGATTTGTGCTTTTCTCTTCTCGTATTCTGCAGTTGCTTTACAAGTATAGACCGATGATATTTGGTAAGTAGGTTTTTAGTGTAAAATCTTAACATATTTTCTATTATCAAGCATCGATAAGTAAAGTTTTGACAGACCTGATAAATGAAGGTCTCAACATCACCTGTGTAGATACAATCTGGCAGTAATTATTCAAATTATGTCCATATTTGAGTCTTTCGAGATATTTAAAGTTTTAGACATAGCTTGTTAACGAATATTTTACAAAATAATGTCTAATTTGTAGAATTTTATATGCTAAACCGCTTTTAAATATCTACAAAATACCTCAACTCTGCAGTCATATACTCTAATACATTCATTATTGAGGTGGATTTATTCATAAATATTTTATTATATTAGATCTTTTTTGCAAACTCTTGGGTGGTAAATCTCCACAGTCTCTGAAAATAAATCTGGAAGTAAGATTGTTTCAAAATAATTAAACGATTGCGATATGAGCGTTTCATGAACTCATTGCAAACAATGATCTAGTAAGCAGAATCTTGAGTTCTGAGTATCAACATATTCTCTAAAAAATCTATCCGGCTGAATTTGTATGCCCCGAGATAAAGATTTTTGTCTGTCTGTTTGATTGCCTATGTATCTATTTGGTGAAGTACTTTTGACAAGACATTGAAAATGTTTCAAGAAAAATTGACCTCTCGGGGAGTTTTGAGTTTGATCTTTATTGCGTAGTCCGACAGTGTTTTACCAGCAGACTAGGCTCCTTGAGCTAGCCGGCAGTTTAGCGGCGAGCACTCCTCGACCCATATTTCTCAATTACGTTTTGTCTTTTTCTTTCCTTCTCAAGATTGTGGTCTTGGAGTTAGTAGTCTACCTGTATTGGGTTTTATTTGTATGTTTTATTATACTATAGGGAAACGGGTTAGAGAAAGGGGAGGTTTGGGTACCCATAAACCGGTTTAACCCTACCGCTAGCTCTTGCTAGTGCCGGTACCAAGTCCGGCTATCCCGAGTTCCTATCGTTGTCCATGTTTGTCTTTTGTCATTTTATTGTTTTTCTCGTGCGGCTCCCCGGATTGCGGCATGTGATTGTGGTTTACGGCCATTGTAGGTGTTTCCTGTTATCTTTCTTATATTAACTCTCATTTTGCTCATATTTTTATGGTAAAAAAATTTAATATTGCTCATATTTTATGGTAAATTATAAGGCTTTAATATTCAGTATGTTTATTCATTTTGGTAGGACCTTTGAAGTTAAAGCTCAATATTTGACCTTGTGATCTTGACATAGCGTTCGACTTTCTGATTAAATTTTAGTATAAATGTGAAATTATATTTTGCTTAACTATTCCTCTTAACTTCGGTATTTAGTTATTGATTTGATATA
This sequence comes from Modiolus philippinarum, assembly GCA_002080025.1. NCBI lineage: Eukaryota > Metazoa > Mollusca > Bivalvia > Mytilida > Modiolidae > Modiolus > Modiolus philippinarum. Next base: position 81,356 of record MJUU01065345.1, on the reverse strand, counting down.
TTTTCATTTGACAGTCTGATACTGTCTGGTTCATGATGTCAATTTCATTGCATCTTGATCTTTTTGCGTGAGATAAATATTACATGTATTAGTGGGACAGCATCTATAGAAACAAAAACTCATCATGATCTATGAAAAATCAACTAATCTGCATTTAGAAGATATTTTTTCAATATTCGGTATAGTTTCTTTATATAATTTTTTTTCTACGAATGCAAAAAAATTGCGGTTGTATAATGGTATGGCCTTGACGCTGTTGGAGTCGTCGGCATTGTCGGCGTATGTGGGCATCATAGCTTTGGTTCTAGTGGACAGATCTTTATCAAATTAGAGTATGATGTATCTTGGAGGAAGCGGAAAATGGGGTTTTACTTTCGAGTCAGTAGCCCAGCCTGTTTCAAAACGGTCCCAAAAGTGGTGAAATTTGGTTTGCATATATCTGACTGTAGAATCTTTTTTATTTATTTGATTTTGACGGGGCTGGCTTCAGTATGTTCCTGAGGAAATTTTCAATCTGGATTGTGCCAACAGATTTTAAGTAGCTTGTACCGCTCACGAAATAAGGGGCCAAACTAAACGCATCTTATTTTTTCAATGATTTTTATGTTAGAGGTGTTTCCATATGATTTAAATGTATGCTATAGAAATATTTTGTACTTGTAACTGATTTGTAAAATGTTTAGTTTTTAATCCCTATGCAACCTCTTCCGTTGTTTTTTTTTCAGTTTTGAATTGTTTCAAAATGACACTAACTAATCGGTTACCAAACCGACCTTTTAAAACACTTTATGCCTCACTGATAGTTTGACGGGTGTGGATAGCGGGGAAGGACATGCTTACCCTTCCGCAGCACATGATGTCACTCCCAGTTTTCATGGAAGTTCACACTATGGGTGACTTAGTTCTCACTGTTATCTTTTTTATTTCCGTGCATTTAGAAGTCTCATGTCCTTGTTTTGTCTTTGTTTTTCTCTGTTGCCGTTTTTGCCATGTCTTTTGACTTCGATTTTTGTAGTCATCGCTTCCCTAATTATCAGTTACCATTACATGTATTTGTTTTGAAATCATGTCAAAATGGGTCAGTATTGATGTGATTTGACGGGTTGATGGGTTGACAGATATAAAAAACGAAATAAATAAATGAATAAAATATAGGAATTGAGATATCGAAGGTTAGATTGTTTCATAATGTTTGCCCTTTCCATTTTTATATTTTTTAGTTTTGAATTGTCTGCCTGTCGACCTGTCAGCTTGTCGACTTGTTGGTGTGTCGACATCTCTGTTTAATTTCTTGATATCTTTGTTTAACTTATACGTACATGTCTGTCTGTCGAATTTATTGATACTTTAATTTTCCTTTGGTTGGTGTAGGTTGGGATTAAGGGTATTGGATACGGTTAGGTTTAGGATATGGTTTAGGGTTTACGTTATGGATGAGGGTAAGAGACGGGGTTATGGTAAGTTAGAGATAATCAAACCGTCAGTATAAAAATAATTGAAAGACAGTTGCATCATTGAAAACACAAATATACATGGAAATCACGTAAGTACTGCTTATAAAAGAAAACAAAGGACACACACACACAAAGACCCAATTAAAACCAAAGGTTAGAACATGTACTCGGGTAGAGTAAGCAACCCCTGTTTCTTATAAGGCAACTGCTGTGTTGAATTTGTCAAATCTGGTAGTTAAGTCAAATCCAGGCGTGGAAACAACGATCTAAATTTTTAAAGGGAAAGATGATGTTATCTGGGAAATAAATATCCAATAGCGGTACACAAGATCATGATGTCGATATAAAATTTCTGCATGGATAGTTTCAAAGTATAAATAGAATAACCTTGTTTAAGTAGAATCTGTGTGAGCAACCGGGCGGTATAAAGTAAGCCACTGTATCGATCACAGACCCTTGAGTAGTGCCTTACTTTGGAGATGTGAGCTTCATATGCTCCTACATGTTGCTACAAAGAAAAGGTGCGTTGACTATTTGACTATCTTGATAGAGCTCGGTTGCCAACAAATAGGCTCCATGAAAAAAGGATGGGCTACCCATAACTTGAAGTCATCACTAAAGAAGTTTTACGGTCGACATTACGATCTTGTGGACCGCTACTATATTTCATATGTTTACAGAAAAAATACGAATGAACTTCGTCATTTTTATGTAAGATATTGCCCAAAAAGTTTATGGTAGTCATCACGATTTGGCGGATAAAAATCTTTTAAAAGATCCTAATTTATTTCTGGATTGACACATACATAATTTGATATTACACCCCTGTTTTCACCTACAATATGACGGGTTATGCAATTGAAACACGCCATGCTTACCCTACCAGAGCATCAGCTATTCTGTTGTTCAGGGGTTCAAACTGATAGTTTTTTTTCTTTTATTAGCGTTTGTGTTATCTTCTGTTTTTTCGTCTTCGTCGTTTGCGTTCTCTATTAATAAATGATACTTATATCGCCATGGATTTATGTTTTGTTTGTTGCTACGATATTCATTTCGAAATTAATTTACCATTAGTAGAATTATGAGTGTGAGATAATACCCCCACCTCTGAAAACAACATATGGCAATGATTTATTCAATATAATTTTCGTCTGAATATTTGAGAATTGACTATTCATTAAAACTTCGACAGCAGAATACCGAAGGAAGGAACAAGGTCGATACAAATCAAAGTCCATAGACATGGCAAAAACAGGGAAAGAGAAAAAAAACAAAGACAAAACAAGGACGTGAGACAGCCACAAGGCACAGAAATAAAAAGACGACATTCAGAATTGAGGCACCTACAGTGTGAACTCATACGAAACCGGGAGCAATATCAGGTGCTCCTGAAGGATAAGCATGCCCTGCCCAGTCAACGACACCCGTCAAAGTATCACTGAGGTATATATGATTTGTAGTTCTGTTTAGTAGCTTATGGCTTATGTCATTTCTAACCGTTAGGCAGAATAAATAAAAACAATGGTACGCGCTACTTCTGTAACCCTCAAAGAGTACCAAGTTAAATTTTGAAAAGCTGTTGTAAATCTCTATAGTTTTCAAACATCAACAAGGACAAATGGGTAGCACAGACATCACTACCGAAGAAAAAAAATAATAAAAAATTGCAGTGTGAATAACAACACAAAAAAATAAAGCACTGACAGTATGAACTCCCATAAAAACCGGGAATGACATCAGGAACTCCGAATGGGTAAGCATGTTATGTTCCACAAGCGGCATCCGTCACACTATCAGAAAGTGAAGCCAGGACCTAGGCATAATCGGTTTTGTCGATTCCGTGGAGACGTGAAGCATTTCAGTGTTTTACAATATAAAATCAAATATTGGTAGAATTCTGAGTTTCAAAATTCGGCAGTACCATGCAGGGATTTATTTAAATAGAATATAATTTGATGTCTATGTAAATACTGATATAAAATCTGACTAAAGAGATATCAAGGATTTGTTATACATGTACACCATACGAAAGAATTAATGCTCTTATGTTTCTGTTAATCTAAATACACTAATGATTGAAATATAGCATGTACCATCCAGAACTTATTTTGCTGATCATTAAAAAATTAACCCATATCAGTAATTAACTGAAAAATCTTCACAAGCTCGCCGTAACTGGTTGATTAGTTCATAATTTTCAAAATGTTTTGATGAGATATGCACTGAAGAGTCATAGTATTTCGAAATTGCCACGATCTGAAGAAAGTAAATTTACAGTGACTTCAGTATGTGGTTAGATTTTACCTTGTATTCGTTTGTAGATATATGAACAAGGTTTGAAACTATAAATGTCCCACAATTTTATTTACAAATTATATTTATTTTTTTATTTTCAAATATCATCCACAATATCGACCACAAAATTATTCAGTCGTACAAATATTCAAAACAAACGCGATGAAAGCAGTAGTATTATGGGAGTACTCCATGGTATGAAATATTAAAGCACTTGAAAAAGTATTAATTAAACTGTCGTTTCTGTTCCACTTGCTTGTAAACTTAAACAGAAAAGTTTTATTTGTTTCCTTTTTGTTTTGTTTTGTTTCTGGTCAGCAGCAAAGATGTGTTACATATCTTTATAGAAAAAAAGGCCAAATATACCATTATTAACATGGTCTAAATTACGTGTTAGCTTGTTTTCATTTCTAAAGGTAACCTGTATTACAATCATGTATCATTGTAAATTTAAAATATTTTTGTTGCACCTTAAAAGCTGTTATTGAATATTTATATTTCAAACTTGTAACATTTATTCAATGTAAAACACAACAAAACACACTTCACACTTGAATAGTGAAACACTTTTTGGAGGCATTTTTTGGCATTGACATATTTTTGGAATACAAAGTCATAGGAAACAGCACCATTATTTAGTCGCACTATAATAATTCTTATTTATATTTGCAGTTAGGCATGATAAAAATGACAATAAGTTAATTGTAACTTACGTAGCACTGGGAGTAATATTAGGAGTTTTGATTCTTTTGGCCTTAAGTTCGTTTATGATATGGAAACATACAAGGATGAATAAATCAGGTAAAGAAACAAACGCATATTTAGACACACAATGCTTGACGTACTTTTTGTATCGTCTTCAATGTCAAATGAAGATAACATTTTGACATTTACGAATTCTTTGTATTTTTCTGCTGAAACATTTAATTCTTCTGTTGTTGTGTCGGCTGCCAGTGCCTATGGCGAAATTGTATTAAACTAAGTGATGAGACACTACTTTTACAACAGTGTGAACAAATTATCTACAATACCAATGACAGCCACCTCCAACAATCACAAAACAGTAATGTCTGCCTTTGGTTTAACTGTAAAAGAGGAAAACAACCTGCCTGGTATCTTTTAGGTACCTAATCTACAGAAATGCTCTTACACAATTAGATTCATTGCTGTGTCTGTCAAAAGCATAACAAATTCTTTATCTAAACTATTTGCTTCATTACCTACTGTTGCCAAGGAAAATATAAAGATATTTTATGATAAAGTGTCATCAATGGGGGGGAGTGATTCAGATACGGATTCTCTAAAGTCAAAATCAATATCGTCGTCAATTGAACTTGACTTCTGTGACAGTGTTAAAACATGTGCTTTTTGCTCTTTATTCTTCATCAGTACTCCTGAATTTAACACATCAATCTCTCTGTACTTTAAATGTGAAATAATATGTTCAAATTTGCTACATAAAAATAGCTTAATATCTAGTGCCAGGTAAAGAAAGGATTCATTTTGTTAAAATCACACTGATTCAACAAAAAGTATATGCTGTGACCACTTTGAGTCGTTTTTCCCTTCGTGCATATCAAAAGAAGTCTATTCAAGGACAGGTCCGAAAAAAGACACTAAAGAAGCTAAGTTCTTTTATTTAGGTCATCAAAAAGATTTAATTACCACAGTTTAATTCCCATGTACACTGTTTTACACCACAGTTAACAGTCTAAACACAGTTACCTTACACAGTGTTACTACTAGTCTATATTATACTCTGCTGGACTTGCTACTATATTGCTTAATTGGTCGTCTCTTTACTTTGTACTACTGTCATTGGTGTTTAATTTCTATTCAAAATCATTTAGTAATGCATCATATACCACATAATCTTTTTGTTTGTCATTTTTTCCAATCAAAAACCAATTATCCACTTGTCGTATCGCTAAGTTTGTTGAAGAGATTGCCCAAAGGAATTAAGACCCTGTTATCAGCTCACCTGGTTATGCAAGGGTTAGCTTTTGTCATCATTTGGCGTCCAACGCCCGTCCGTCCGTCTGTCGTAAACTTTTCATTCAAACATCGTCTCCTCTGAAACCAATGGGCCAATTAGAACCAAACTTGGTGACAATAGTCCTTGGGTGGTCCCCTTTAACAATTGTATTCGGCATATCCGTACCTGATCCAAGATGGCCGCCAGCGGACAACACAATTTTAACATTGGACCCTAGGGGAAAGACATTCAAAGATCTTTTTCTCAGAAACTACCAGTCCAATTATAACCAAACTTAGTCACAATGGTTCTTAGATGGTCCCTTCTCAAAAAAGGTATCCGGCAGGTCCATACCTAATCCAAGATGGCCGCCACTGGTGAACATAGTTTTAACATTAGACCCTATGGGAAAAACAATCAAAGATCTTCTCAGAAACTAGCGGTCCAATAATAACCAAACTTAGTCACAATGGTTCATAGATGGTCCCTCCCAAAAAAGGTATCCGGCAAGTCCGTGCCTCATCCAAGGTGGCCGCAAACGGGGAACATAGTTTTAACATTGGACCCTATGGGAAAACATTCAAAGATCTTCTTCTCAGAAACTACCAGTCCAATTATAACCAAACTTAGTCACAATGGTCCTTAGATGGTCCCTGCCAAAAAAGGTATCAAGCAGGTCGGTACCTCATCCAAGATTGCCGCCAGTGGGGAACATAGTTTTAACATTGGACCCTATGGAAAATACATATTCATAGATCTTCTCAGAAACTACTAGTCCAATTGTAACCTAACTTAAGCACTCTTTGACCCTTATTTCAAAATTACGTTTTGTCCTATGCTTTTTCTGTTCCAAGATAGTGGTCATTGAGTTAGTAGTCTACCTGTATTGGGTTTTTTTCGCATGTTTATGATACTATAGGGAAACGGGATAGAGAAAAGGGAGGTTTGGGTACCCATAAACTGGTTTAACCCTACCACTGGCTTTTGCTAGTGTCGGTACCAAGTCCAGCTATCCGGAGTTCCTATCGGTATTAATGTTTGTCTCTTGTTTTAATTGTTTTTCTGGTGCAGTTTGCTTGTAAATTGTGGCATGTGATTGTAGTTCCTGGTCATTGTAGGTGTTTGCTGTTTTCCTGCTTTTGTAATTAAAACAAAGCTAAGCCACAATGGTCCTTACATGGTCCCTTCCAAAAAAGATATCCGACAGGTCCGTACCTCATCCAAGATGGCCGCTAGCGGGAACATAGTTTTAGCATTGGACCTATGGAAAGACTTTCAAAGATCTTCTCAGAAACTACCAATCCATTTATAACCAAACTTATTATTCACAATGGCCCTTAGGTGGTCCATTCCAAAAAAATGCATCTGGCAGGTCTGTACCTCATCCAAGATGGCCGCCAGCGGGAACATAGTTTTAACATTGGATCCTTTGGGAAAGACAGTCAAAGATCTTCTCAGAAACTACCTGTCCAATTATAACCAAACTTAGTCATAATGGCCCTTAGATAGTCCCTTCCAAATAAGGTATCTGGCAGGTCTTTACCTTATCAAAGATGGCCGCCAGTGGGAACATAGTTTTGACATTGGACCCTATGGAATATACATTCAAAGATCTTCTCAGAAATAGAACCAAACTAAGAAACAATGGTCCTTCGGTGGTCCAATCCAAAACATGTATCTGGCAGGTCCGTACCTCATCCAAGATGGCCACCATCTAGGACATAGTTTTCACATTGGCCCTATTGATTTTATGGGGAACTTCTGCCGAATTTTTTGAATTTTTATTATCCCCGCACTTTTCTGAAGAAAATGCGGGGATATTGTTTTGGTCCCGTCCGTCCGTCCGTCTGTCCGTTAGATGGACCTTCTCAGTGGAACTCTTTCCTCATTTTTGGATTTATGGATTTAATTTTGTTATAGAATTATTGCATATAGTCTGCAGATATGCAATAAGCTTTCGGATTTTTGATATTGGTCTTGGTGCAAACAAGAGGCCCAAGATGTCGATTTTTAGACATGTGAGCTTGTCAGTGGAACTCCTCCTACATTTTTGAATTTATGGATTTAATTTTTTTTATAGAATTATTGCATATAGTCTGCAGATGCTCAATAAGCTTTCGCATTTTTGATATTGGTCTTGGTGCAAACAAGAGGCCCCATGATGTCAATCTTGACACAAGAGAGCTTGTCAGTGGAACTCCTCCTACATTTTTGAATTTATGGATTTAATTTTGTTATAGAATTTGTTGCATATAGTCTGCAGATGTGCAGTAAGCTTTCGGATTTTATAAATTAGTCTTGATGCAAACAAGAGGCCCCAAGATGTTGATTTTGACACATGTGAGCTTTTCGGTGGAACTTCTACATTTTTGGATTTAATTTTGTAATAGAATTGTTGCATATAGTCTGCAGATGTGTAATGAAAGTTCAGAATTTTGATTCCGGTTCCGACTTTGGTAAATTTCCTGAAAATTTTAAAGACTCATATTTCTGAATTTTTAGCATATGCTTTCATTTTCTTTTACAAGAGTTTGGAAAAAATAAAATTTTGAATACTTAGAATTCTGAAATATGATTCCAGTTTTGGAAAATATCCTGAAAGTCTCAAAGACCACTTATTTTTGGAATTCTACCTAGCAACCATATATGTAGTAATTTGTTTCAATTAGGACTAACATTTTCACCAACTGAATTTCAAAAATATTTGATTCCAATTTTGGTAAATTTTCTGAAAGTCTCAAAGACCACTTATATTTTGGAATTCTACCTAGTAATAATACTGTGAGGATTTGTTTCTATGAGGGCAATCATTTTCACCAATTGGATTTCAAATATATTTGAATCCTATTTTGGTGAATTTCCTGAAAATGTCAAAGACCACTTATTTTTTGGAATTCTACCTAGCAACCATACTGTTAGGATTTATTTCTATTAGGGCAATCATTTCCACCAATTGGATTTTCAAAATAATTGATTCTAAATTTGGTAAATTTCCTGAAAGTGTCAAAGACCACTTATTTTTTTGGAATTATACCTAGCAACAATACTGTTAGGATTTGTTTTGATTAGGACAATCATTTTCACCAATAAGATTTTCAAAATAATTGATTCCAAATTTGGTAAAATTCATGAAAGTCTCAAAGAAAACTCATTTTTGGAAATTCTACCTAGCAACCGTATATCCTTGTATTCTTTCTTAGTAATAATAGTGACATTCAAGAGAGCTTTTTGCCTGATATTTTATGCTGCTTGTTGACATGTTTGTAAGGTATATCATATACATAGGAGTAATGTTTTTCAACATTTAACAAGTGAATTCCTCTCAAACCAGTGCTAGGGCTTGAACTTACTTTGAGATAGGAGTATTTGTTCTTTGTTGAAGGCCTCATGGTGACTTGAAAATGAAGAACAACAGTGAAAGCGTTGTTCCATTGACTAAACTTACCATGTATTTATAGTGATTTTGTGCCATGTACATTTACTCCATATCCCTTTATTTGTTCATCAGTATTTTCATGTTTTAATTTTACGTGTGTATTTTAATTTAAAAGCCACAATGGTGAAAAGATTGAAAAACATGTAAAAACTAAAAAAAATCATTTGATCTTGGAAATGTGTAGATTGAAGGATTCGTGTAAATATTAAGTTGCAATGATTGTATCTAATTTAATTTTTTCATTCAGAGTCCAAAGTCTGTTATAATAATCCAAAAACAATACACAACCGTCACAGAAGTATGCGTTTTATACAGAAAATAGTTCATTGTTTGTGCATCAATTGCATGATTCCAATCAGATTGTTAGACCCCTTTCTTCGGTTTCATAGACAGTAATTTACACAGTCTACATTTATAGTTTTCATTTTTCTGCTCAAAAAACATACCCTGTAAATAAAAACATGTGTGAACATTACACTTGTCCCTGACCTCATATAAATTAACACTCTTTGTTGAATTAATACGCAAAACATTGTCCTTTGCTGAAAGTGGCTTTAATTTTTATATCATATAGGTAATTTGTTCTCTGTCAACTTTTGCATGTTTCGGTACATAGATTCCAAATGTTTTGATTTTATCTACACTGAAGAGACTTAAGTTGTCGAAATGCATTTGCGGAAACTAAATTCACAGTAACTTCGGTATTTTGTTATTAATTACCACTGGTCCGATGCGTCTGCTGGTGGACACTAAGTCCCCGAGGGTATTCACCAACCAAGAAGCCGGTACTTCGGTGCTGGCCCAAAAACAGATTTAATTTGGGAACTTGCATATCTAAATTAAACAAAATCTTGTTCCAAACTAAGGATTATCTCCACCTCGCAAACTATGTCCTTAGCTGATTTTGACTTTACGTTTTAGATTATTTTCAGCTTTTGGAAATTTGTGCTCTGTCAACTTTAACATTATTTCGGTATATAAATACTGCGAAGTTACTGTAATTTTCGTTTCTGCATATGAGCATTTCGAAACTCATGTCTCTTCAGTGCAGATAAAATCAAAATAGTTGGAAGTCAATAAACCTAAAAACGTGTAAAAACTGACGGAGAACAATAACCAAGAAGATCTTAATATGAAAGCTAAGGACGGAGCTATGTAAGAGGGAGATACTCCTTAGTTTTAAACAAAAATTTCTAAAATTTAGATATTGCAAGTTTCCAAATAAAATCGGTTTTCGGGACAGCACCGAACTACTGGCTACTGGAATGGTGAACGCCCTCGGGGACTTAGAGTCAACCAGCAGAGGCATCGGCCCAGTGGTAATAAATAACAAAATACCAAAGTTACTGTAAATTTTGTTTCTGCATATGCGCATTTCGACAACTCATGTCTCTTTATTGCAGATAAAATCAAAATAGTTGGAAGTCCATAAACCGTCATAGAAGTAAATGAGGCTTAAGATTTCTGCATTAATGGTCTATAGTTACTGAGTTTTTGAGCGTTCGGCCAGATTTTGACATTCTCTGCAAAATTTCAAATTTCACAGTTTGGACTTCTTTATCTTAATAAAAAATAAGTGTGAGGTAATGTGTTCTAAATTTGCATTATTTCTTCTAGAGTGATCCAAAAGTTAAAACGCAAAAAAAATATTTAGTTTAACATGAGAAACTTACGGAAGTTTTAGGCTAAATCAGCCCTTAATTGCACACTGTCAACAATATATATATTTATATGAGTTGTCATTTTGCGCCATAAAACTTTTCTTAACGTACAATGTTCATGAAAAAAGTGATTTTGTGGAGTCGTTTGCACAAGTTCATTCAGAACATTTTTAGTAGATGACCATAAAACTTTTTCATTTTGAAATATGATGCACTTAGCTCTGCTTCTTACTACATATTTTATGATCGAGTTGTAAGAAGCTTTTGTTTAATCGCCCTAACACCAATCAATACATCATATACTTTATTTTTATAGCATATATCATCAGAATATTTCAATGTCATTGTGTAAATGAAGGTAAAATTCTTTAGCAATTACCCTTTCAAATGTTGTGGTCCTATCAATGGCTTTGTGCAATTAAAATAAAATGAAATTAGTTTACCGAGTGCAATGCCAGCAAGACAAACTATCTTCCAAATCACTGACATAACTGAGACCTCGTGAAATTCTTTTTTAGCAAAAAATAATTACAACAAAGATTTTCTTTGAACTTTGGTGGCAAAAAAATAATAATAATAATAAATAAATAAATAAGGAAGTAAAAAAAAAACAGTCCGAAATTCATCATTTCTCTCAAAGCTTTTATTTGTCATTGAAATTTCCGAGTATATGAACCCAAAATCAAGATTCTGATATGCTTTGAGTCTCTTGGCACAGTTTTGTGAGACGATCTCCAAATTTGCATGCACTTTGTCCCATAGAATACACATGGTACAACTAGCACCTTAATTCAAATTTAACGGTCGCTTTATTTAACTGTTCATTATTTTTCATATGGACAAACATATTTAAACATCAAGGTAAGACTATTTCAAAATCATTCATCCCTCTTCATATTTTTTGTTGCAAAACCACGTAAATAAAACTCTCCAACGACAAATTTTGTTATTACCCCCATTGAATTAGGCGTTTAATGTTTTTGATTCGTTTCATAAGAACCAATATGTATTTTAGATGAAAAAAGCATAAAAATTAAACTGAAAAAGATTGTTCCTTATAAATAGGTGGAAATAAAAACAGACGGAAACATCTAGAGCCAGAAACAAGCAATTTAGAAGAAGATAAAGCACTAAACTCAAAAGGTAAGAATCTGACAGAACTGAGAGGTTCCAAAATTAACTTATGGTAAACCGAATACGTTTGGTTTTGATATAAGAGTGATGTGTAAAGTTTTGTCTTTAGGTAAATCGACAAGTGAATGCGGAACCAAGCAGATGAAATTCATTTTTTTTTTTTTGGATAAACAAATTGACCAAGACACGTCCTTTTGTAATAATCAAGCGCTTTTCAACTGTAGTCTTTGACATTGCAAAATGTTTGTGTTTTCTTGACATGTCAAAACGTTTGTAATTCTTGACATTGCAAAATGTTTGTATATTCTTGATTTACTATTATAACACGAGTACAAATGTAGAGAACAATCCTCGACGAAGTAACACGTACTTCATTAGGAAAGTGCTGCCTGAGAAAATAAAATTTTTATAGTTTTTAAACTAATGAAGAGAGGGTGCGTCGTGTCTATCTAGGTCACTATAGATTCTTCATCAAAACATCATTATTTTTCCCATTTTTGATGTTACAATAAGTGAAATACTGCGTTTATCAATATCCACACTTGTTTATCTCTGAGACGATCAAATACAGTTACGTGAACAGTGAGCTAGATTACTACAAAACTAATCAAAACACATGTAGTCGAAAAAGATTTGAGCTGTCAAATCAAGTATAAGCATAATCATTTATATAAAGTGAAAAAAATAATGAATGATCAAAGGAAAACTTATAAGCGGTTATTATATGGACTTATTTCTTTACCTTTCTTTCTCTACAGATATTGAAAATAATCAAAGTCTTCTGAGAGGGTCATCAGTTGACAGAAATGACACCTACCTAACTGATACAAAGGGTAAGTTCAAAGGTTCTACATAAAAATACCGATGTTAACAATACTTCTGAACTTTTTGTCGTTTGAATAATGGTTGATAAGACTTTCGAATGATTATCTTAAGGATTTTAAAGTCACTTCCGTTTAGCAACGTCATTTATTTTATCTTTACAGCATAACAATACATTTATGACACATGTATTGTTATTGAGGCTTTTATTGTAAATAAAGTTGTTGTTTAGGGCTTTGATATTTCATCTTGACCTCATGTTGTCTGCTATATATAACTGAACATTTGTCTCTCCTTTAGTTTCTTTTCATCTTTAATTTTTTGTGGTACATGTATACACAAAAACCTTGAAATACAAATGTACGACCTCGATGGTCCAGTTATATTGACCCAATGTATCAAATGTAGACCTTGGTACGATTCACATTCTATCCTATACATTTCATCAGCTCTCATCGTTTAAGAGATTTTACCTTAAAAGACCAAAAATTGGCTATGGCCTTGACCAGTGCATGATAAACTTTAAACTTGTGCTCAAATTGAGGGTGTCCTCTCACTGACTTTTTTAAATATATACTTTTCCTATACTTTCTTCAAAGGCTTAAAGTTGTAATAAAAATATTCGAAAATGCGTTACGGGCAATACAAGTAAGTCTCTATAATAAGTCATAGGATAGGTCCAAACTAAATGAGACAAATGTAGCCCTTGACATTCTTAACATTTTTCCCCCTTTTTTTGCTTTATACTTCATCAGCTATCTATTATGGTTACCTAGATAAAATGATAGCTACATTCATTTTCAAAAGTCAATGTCATAATTGACCTTTGACTTTGAGTTCATTTTATAGTAAAGACTTGCCATCACCAATGATACCGGTCCCACGTATCAACGATTAACCGTTAAGGAGTGTTATGCATTGGCAGAAACTCAAAATGTTTAAAGGGCAATAACTCCAAAAATACCATACCACAAGGATAAATTTCAAATGAAACAACGCGCTGTCATGTCCTAAGGAACGTCGTTCCCATTATTCTTCATCTGCATTATTTAACGGTTTACGGGTTTAAGTGATAACAAGATTTTGGGTTCCAAGGCAGACAGATAACTGCGTTTTTAAAAAAATCGGTTTCACAGTGTGAGTAACTAAGTTCATCCACTAAGCTGATTAAATGTAGCAAGTATCGAAAGGATATGTCGTTACATTTTTTTTTTTCGCTATGAACGCTAGAAAAAAGTATAATAATAATGATCAGGAGAAATACAAGAGGTCTTTCTTATGTGGAGAAAGACTTAAATTATAAAAATGCAATGAGGTATTTACATGTGGCTAAATACCTCGAATAGGAGGAAAATCTAAAAAGTTAAAAACAGGCTTCCCCAAAAACACGGCAATCAGATGCAACACAAATAGAGACAGTGTGACATAGATAAAACAAAATACCGAAAATGAGTAAAGACAACTCAAAACTGAAGTGTTCGAACCCTCATTAACATTTCAGGTTTCATCGGATGCTTCGTTGAGCAAGCATACATGTAATCTTCAGGCAACTTACATTGTACTAATACTTTGCATAGTAATATGTATGTCATTTTGAATAAAAGTTTGAATTTCCAAATCATTTTACCCGTTCGTGTTGTTTTTCATTTGCATTTTTTTTTGTCATTGTTTGTCAACTATGTGCCATGTTTTCGGATTTGTTCAGATTCTGCAATTTCGATTCATTTGTGATTGTTTATTTTCTAGAAATTATTTCTATTTTATTGTGAGTAATAGGGCAGCCTACTTTAGCCTTATTTAGAACAAACTTTTATCTGGGAACTTGCGGGAATCACATATGGATTTCATTTATTGCAAAGTATTGGAAAAGAAACATTTTGAGCGGCTGAGTGGCAAAAAGATGATTTGTGCATTGTTTTGAAAGAGGAATAAGATAAATGGCTTTGCAAAAAGTGATATCTTTAATATAGCACTTCTTGCTAAGTATGCTTAACGTGTTCTGCAGATATATATTTTTAAGTAGCTATATGATAATTTTGAGCGTTTGTCGTTTCATAACAAATTGTACATTTAGCACATTTGTTTTTCTTATTGTGCTTTGTGTGTGTGGTTTTTATTTCGGGGGAGGGGCTGATGGAACGCCTACTTTAAGAAAATAAAATTGGTAGACATGTTCGTTGCCAGGTGTGATACATTTCTTGTGCCATTCAATTTGATTTAAATACTGGTTCATTTGACTTAAGTACTGAAGTTATGAATCCTTCCTAGTGTAATTGGTCGACAGTGTATGAAATTATTTATATTTTATGTTCCTTTGATTTTTTAAGTCACCGTTAATGAGTTCCACTTACTGTTGGTGCATCCTTATCGATGTCTATAACATGTTTTTTTTCTTTACAAGCATAGTTCGTGTTGTCATTATCTGTCAATTGAGGAAGATAACACATTTCACATCTAAAATTTATAACCTTTTGCACTTTCTGTTGTGCAATGTTCAAAGAAATTACACGTGCAAAAGCATTTGTAAATGGAAAAATTTAAATTTTAAAAGAGTTCTGTATGCACATAGCACCTTTTGTTATAAGTTGTTTTTGCACTTGTAGACAAAATATTCTTCAACTGATAATAATTATTCTTATTGGTACTCATTCATAAAGAATAATTTTTACAGAATATGCCATTGATGTTCTTGAATCTTTTAAAAGATGAAAATGATGAATAATGTACATAGTAACTTTTTGAATGGGCCAACCATTGTAAGAAAATTGTTGTAGGACGAATCATACCAATTCTGTTTGTTAATTTATAGCTTGAAAACAAGCAAAATTCCAATCCCTGTTTGACGGTTGAAGAATAATCAGTAGATTCAGACATAAAAGATAACAGAAAATACATACAATGGCCGAAAATCACAATTACATGCTTCTATCCACCAGGTAACTACACAGCCGGACATGATCGACACAAGCAAACTCGAGCAGTTGGATTACACCGGTTAATTGGAACCCAAACGTACCCTTTCCCTATCCCGTTTCCGTATAGTATGCACCTGGATAAAAGTTCAGCAAAACCCGACTTTTTTCGACTCTTGTATATGAAGTTGTGTTGTTTTGAATTCCAAATTTATTTTTTCTTTATTCTTTAGTGTAAATAATTTTGAATAAAATTGGTCATTATGGAATAAAAAACACGAATTGGTGTGCAAAATATAAAAAGAATTTATGACCAAAAGAAATCATTAAAATTTCTCTTTTTGTATAATTTCACAGTCTTTGAAAAGTATTGCCATTAAAAGTTCACAAACACAGAATTTTATCCCATTTCCACTCAAACAAAGCTATCATTAACAAAACAAAATTCATAACACAGCAAAATGTCAATATCTGGAGTATCCGACGTTTGCCTGGATAACTGCTGTTACCCTACTTCTCATACTGCCAGTAAGGTGTCTGATCTGTTGCTATGTGATTTGTTGCTTCTTCGTAGTGTAACCTTGCTTATAATTGTTGCACATTTTGTGCTGGAAGTTCAAAGGCATGAACTCGTCTTCTAAACTGATCCCAGAGGTGCTTAATAGGATTGAGATCTGGACTTCTTGCAGGTCATGGACCTGTTTCCACCGACTTATTCTCCATGTGTGCTCTTACTACCCAGGAACGATGAGTCCTGGCGTTGTCGTCCATAAATAATGTTTGGGACTAACGCATGACTGTCAAAATGAAGCAATATTGCAGATCAAAGCACTTCCTTTGTGTACCTGGTGCCCGTTTTATTACCACGGACAGTCCGAAGATCTATCTTGTAGTCATGAGAGATTCAACCCCATACCATAACAGATCATTCACCAAACAGAACGGTTGACCAAATGCGTCGTTGTGCATATGCAATGTTTCGGCATCACCCAAATATCGTGCTCGCCCATGTGTTACATGGAAGAGGAAGCGTCTCTCATCTGACCAATTGATTCGACTCCAGGTTCTAATATTCCAATGTTACCTTGCTCTGCAACGATTCAGCCTTTCTAGCCGATGGTGATCAATAAGTATGGGACGTCTTATGATCATCAACCCTTGTAGCTTTCAGACCATTTCGTACGGTTTTGGTTGATAAATTCAGGATTACGCAACCATTGTGGTTAAATGTAAAACGGATTCCGTCTAACTAATCTCCCAAGATTTCAATTCTTTTATTCTGATGTCACGGTTAGTCTTCTAGATTGTGGACGGTTTCTAGCAGCTCGGAGATATCATGTTCTTGACCAACGGGTTGATGACTGTGTGGCGGTAAGTAAGTTGACGTCCAATAGCTTTGTGTAAAAAACCAGTAGAATGCCAATAATTTGTCATTTCAGCGCTTCTGCGTACGTACAATGATTTTGCATTTTTAAAACTCTGGGTTTAAATACGCAAAAAAGAAAGTGCATAATTTGCAAGGAAAGGGTAGTATTTTTCACGATCAAAAACACCCTTCTGTTAATTGAATGTTACACCTGAACGCTTTCATCCTTTTAACAATATAATGAAGCACTAATAACAAATAAAATCAATCAATTTAAAAATGTTCAAATAAAACTAAGAATAACTCGAGGCTGCTTATTACTTTTCCAGGTGTATATAATAAACACACAAGTGAGTCCCAATACATGAACACTACAAATTCAAATGATGACTATCTTGAAAAGGAAAGAAGAAAATGTATGTTGAAGTTTAAATAGACGAACAAGTTAATACTTTTGTCTAACTGTGATAAATGCTAAAAATATCTACACATGTAATATCAAACGTAAAAATAAGAATGAAAAAATAAAGCCTTTCTTTTTTTCTTTGACATAATATGTGTGCATATTTTTACCTTTTCTCGCAGTTTGATGGGAATTTTAACTTGTTCGTTTATTTATGCTTCATCCACGATGAAACTGTACACCGTGCAATAAGGGTAGCAACTAACTGTAATAACGGTAGTGCCAAACAAACTAAAAATAGGCATGCAGACGAAAAATGAGTTGAATAATTTTCCGTTTTATAAGGACATTATGCTTAACTTCGATTATTAATATGAGATTCTGAGGTGCCAATCTATATTATATGTCAATTGCAGGTTGTTTTGATTGCTAATAACTGTATAATTAGCAAAAGTTCTACTGTACGCAATTTCATCAGGGTAGGCCGAAGCGTGCAGTAGGTAGCGACTAACTAAAAGTCAAACACTGTATGCAGGGTAGGATTTTAACTGTGCGCAGGGTATGACTATGTTACAATCAAATTATGAAATTGAGATTGCTATGAGCTGTTTTGTTTATTTGGACTAATGTCAGAATCAATAGAATATTGAAAGTCTATAGATAAAGGACAAAACGCATACTAAACAACAGTCCTCTCATTGTAACCATATGACCAGGATAGGAAATCTTTTTCTCGCCCATGGGATAGAGAAATCTCGTGATTATCAGCTTATCTCACCCCTTTGAGGGGGGCTTTCTCACTCCAATCGTCAGCGCGTGCGAAAAATTCAAGATTTCTGCCATCGCTTCGAATTTTCATTCGATTTATCCAGTATTATATGTTGTCTGGTTTAATAAATCTTACTGGTGATATAAAGAATAATAATGTACCTTTGAACCAGCAGTTTATAGTGAACTGAAAGATAGGCGATTTATATTTAAACAGAGATTTAAAATTGCGCGCCAATGTTGAAAACGAAGTTACTATCGATGCATTTTCAGTAAACGTATGCCAATTGTGACGTCATATTTTTCCCGGGAACGTTTTGATATTTCTTTGTGAAAATCAAAGCTGATCATGGTTTTGGGGGTAATTTTGGAACTTTAAAGCGAGTAAAAGTATCAAACCCTCTTAAAAAGGCGAGATAAGCTGATCTCAAACCATCAAGCTAAGATATCTTTTGTCCATCCCTCGGCAAGCCTCGGGATGGACATAATATCTTAGCCTTGAGAGGGATGGATATATTTTTAGATACTCAAGAGTTGCAACATTTATTATATGTGAACATTTTAATTGGAAACGGTGCAAAAAGAGAAACGTAGCCGATATTCCAATACTTGAGTATATATATATATATAAGTTGTGTATCGCACAAAACCATGTAAAGTTAAAATTTACTTTTTACATTAAATGTTTTTGTGAATCTTCAAATGTTTTTTTCTCTATAAAGACTACTACGTGTGGATTCAACTGAATTTTTAACTATATATATATATATATATATATATATATATATGTTTATGACATTTTAACTCCCTTTTCACTTCCATGACAATATCAAAAACATCTTTTGAAATACAGTATCTGGAATATATGTGTATCTAAAATATATATCTAACATATACTAACATAAACTCGGTAATTTACTATGATGAATTACAGAAATTTTGTTCGTTAAAATCAATGCTGCCAACCGTAGCTACTTTCTACGTACTATGCATTATGAATTTCAAGTCAGTTGTTTTCTATATATGTCTGCAAGTACTGTCCTGAAGGATTTGAATCTTCCCAAAGTATAACTGACCACCTTACAAATGTCCATGGCATTTCACGAAAAAAACTTGTCAAACCTGAAACAGGATATCAGTCTAAAGGTAGTGTGGGGTGCAGAAATAACCTCTCATAAATTTAACTTGAAGCAGTCATAAAAGCTCCTCTAAGTTAACTTAGAACAGGTTTCAAGTATGCTCTAGAACTGCTCTAAGTCTGCTCTAGAATCCTGACCGCTCTGCCAAGTCATGGTCATAGCTAGAATCCTGACCGTTCTGGTCAGGGCCATGATCACTGCCTTTACCTGTTCTACCAATGACCGTTCTACCTAAGTCTGTTCTGGCCAAGACCGCTCTACTGAAGTCTATTCTGGCCATGACTGCTCTAAGCTGACCTGTTCTAGCTATGGCCGCTTTTGTAAGAGTTCTTGTCACATCCTTGACAAATATTCATTACGTGTCCAATATTTACAAGTATGTAATATATGTCAAGTTTAGTTATATTATAAATACAAAATAATATGTACCACTCAACAAAAGAAACGTTACATAGTTAATTTTGAAAATATATTTGTACTTCGCAATTTAAATATTTTAGTTTAGTGTATTGATGTATTCAACGCCAAAATACATTTGTTTATTCAATTTTTAAATCAATTTCGAAACGGAAACGATGAAAATCAGGAGTTGAAGTTTTTGTTCCGATGATCGATTTCGCCGTTGACTGGCGGATGACT
Organism: Modiolus philippinarum; assembly: GCA_002080025.1. Taxonomy (NCBI): domain Eukaryota; kingdom Metazoa; phylum Mollusca; class Bivalvia; order Mytilida; family Modiolidae; genus Modiolus; species Modiolus philippinarum. Next base: position 61,352 of record MJUU01065345.1, on the reverse strand, counting down.
TAAATTGTTTGATGTCCATAGTTGGGACACTCCGTCATGGTAACAATTTGCCATCTTAAAAAGTGGAAAACAATGCCTCATTTCGATGCCCCGATAAATCCAAAGTCAACGTAGACAAGGACTTAGCGCGGTCAGACATTTCAAATAGCGATGAAACCCAACATCCACGCCTCTCACCTTCCAAAATGCATGAATATCACGCATTGTATCGATTTTATTTCCATGAATTATTAATCCATGGAGTTTTTGTTTTGAGTCATCACCAAAATTCATTTGGCAATAAATGCAATTTGTTTGCATCAATCCTACACTAATCTAGTGTTTCGGTGGTTTTAAGGCATAGTATCATAAATTTTAGCATTATGCCATTTATTTTAATATTTCTAGATATAGGTCCGTCATCATCAGGGATTGCCCCATATCATATAATTTAGTTTTTTACTTGTGTTGATGTAAGCAGATCTGCTAAATTTGTGTGCCTTTTATAAGAAACCATTGGCTTATCTGTAAATATTTGATTACAAACCACAGCATTATCTATAAGGTGCCAATATTTTAGTATAATATGTTTTTGCAATTTTCTAACACATGGATTATCTTTTGTGGTCATTACCAAGGGAATTTCCTTGACATTTGAATTACCCTCACTTGTTTTTATCAATGCTTTTCGATCTCCTATTAACGCGTCATTAAAACATGAAATAATTTCACATTTCTCATATCCCCTTTTGATTAGGTTCAATTTGAACTTTTCAAGAATTTCTTGTAAATCATCTTCATTATTCGTTGACCTTCACCTTGTATAAAAGCACGGTATACATGTTCTTTATGACAACTCTTTCTATGGAGATATTGAAATGAGTTAGTGGGTTTGAAATTTGTTTTCATGTCTAATGTATTTTCTCTGAAAAATCTTCTCCCTTTGAACAAATGAACGTCTAAGAAGGTTATATTAGTAGTGGATATTTCATAGGTAAACTTCAGGAATTTATGGTGGCTATTTGCCAACTCAAAGAATTAATTAACTCCTTTTCAATTCCATTGTATATTAAAAACCCATCATCTAAATATTTTTTATGATAGAATATATTTTTATGGTACAATGTATTTAAATAATGAAAGAATTTTCTTCATTATTCTGTACATCAATATACTGCAGACTTCTGGCGCACAACTGCTACCTATGGCTGTTCCAATGCACTGTTGATACAACAGTCCATTAAATTCAAATACATTATTTTCCAATACGATTTGTAGGAGATTTATTAGATCATCTGTAGAAGGGTACAGCACTGTATATTATAAGTTATCATGCATTGAACCAACTAACATTATTATTTAGATAGTGTCGAAAATCGTTGAACGGTAAGGCGTCAGCCGCACCGTTAAACCATTTTCGACACTATTTTAATAATCATGTTAGTTGGTTCAATGCATGATAACATTTTTGTGCGGTTATGCTAAACCACAGTTTGCATTAAACTACGAAAACGATAATTACAAAATGACCTACATTTAACTACACGATTCTAAAAATAAACACTATACCTACTGACAGAGTAACATGACAATACACAACCGAGTGATTTATTAATTTTTCAAGTTGTATAAAGATTGTACCAGCAAAATGACGTTTTCGAAATACGCTGAAATTACCTTTGGAAATGAACGCAGATAAAACATTTCATATAATTTGCATGTTATTCCAAATATAGATGTTTTCGTATTTAATTTTCAGGCTGAAATTACTGCTACATTACGTAGAAGTAAACTATGTTTAATGTCGATGTGTTTATTTTTCTATGCTTACTGCATGTTTGTTAATGTAAAACACTACATTATCACGATTATTGATTTTCTTGTTGTGTATGGCGGACATGGTTATTTAGCAGGTGGTTAATCAGCCAATAGAATCCAAGTTTACATCTGCATAACCGCACAATTTGATTTGTCATAATCATCGTAGGCGGTTTTGACTGAAGCAATAATTTCATCAATTGGATAGTTTGTATACATCTGGCTGATATCAAAACTGCACAGCAGACAATTATCTTGTGGTTTTATTATTTCTATTTTATGAATGACATCTGACGAATCTCGTATATCTAACTATAGGCATAAGAAAATAATCAACATAACGACTAATGTATTCTGTTATTGATCCTATTTGAGAGATGATTGGACGACCTGGTGGTATTATAATTTGATTATTAAATGCATTTTCTTTCATCTTATCAAGGTCTTCTAATGCTAATTTGTGAATCTTAGGTACTATATACAAATGTCCAGGATCAAAGTGCCTTTGATTTCCATTTATTAGATAAGCATATGTTATTTAATCAAGCGCATTGCGATTGAACATATCAGTAATATATCTATTCACGTACCCTCTTAGGGATTTAAGATCAAAGCTTGATTTTAACCCCGCAATTTATTGCTATGTGAAAAGAAGAACAAACTAAAGACTCCTGATTAATCCAAAGCAAACATGCTCATCAAATGATAAAACACGTGGCAGTAGGTCCCGTGAGACGTCACAACGTCAAGATCGCATAACCCACGTTTTACGCTTATGAGAACGGTAGTTGAAAACGGAAAATAGGCTTGAGGAAGTCATGGCCAACATAGCAATAGAGATTTGAAGTCTGTCGGTTCAAAAATGTAATGGTTAGGTAAAAAGAAAATGTGGACATACTCACTATTTACGCCTGCAAACAGAAATTCCGGATAATGACCTTGACCGTGACCGGATATGGTTCAGAAATTGCATGAGAAATTTTTGGATATAATGTTACTTACATGCAAAAAATACATATTGTCAACCAGTTATGGTTTTTCTGCTAGAAAGTAAAATAATATTTTTGATAAAATCTGTGTATCGTTTCTTTTGTTGAGTAGTATATTAAAGAATGAAAAATAGAATTTTCAGATATAAAATTGCATTTTGCCGGTAAGTTGTCTTTTTCGTGGATGTCCTCGATGTATATCTGTAATCTGTAATTGTAGCTTCCTTCAATGTCTAGAAAACCATTCAAAGAATATACTATCAAGTGCAACTGACACATAAGCAGCTGAGTGCAAGCAATACATATAAAGTGATATCCAGCGTTGGTGGCTCAGTGTATAAAATTCATATAATAATATTCCACCAGTGAATTAAAAGAACATTTGTTGACAATATTTACAGCTTCCGCTCCATGCAGAATATGTTTCGCATTAAAACAAAGTCAACTGCAATACATATACTCTATACATATATCAGGAAACACTGTATGTAATACTATACATTATACACACAAGTTCCAACTACATTGTCACAGACTCCTTCAATAAATGTTCATATCGAATAACCTACTTAAAATCACTTATCTTTACTTGAAATCTAAAAGTCCTTATTCATTATGTAATTATCAATACCCTTATATTTTTAAAAATAAAAATATACTATGTATATTTGTTGAATTTGAATAAACAACCTTACAGCCACCCTGTTCCCTAAGGTTATAATCACTTCCGACCATCTAGGTTATTTGTTGACAGTTCCAAATAACAACTCAGAAAGCACGCTTTTCTACACTCTACGTGTATTCTTATATAGCACATATATAAGGATGACCGCAGTTTTTCTAACCGGAAGCGTAAGGGAGATAATTCATGTAAAACTGGAAATGGGTCAATTATTTACCTGTGTTTGTACAAGTAAATTAAAAAAGTAAGAGTTATTTGCCTTTTCGAGAAAGTGTACCTGAAAACTGAATCGCTATAGTTTTCCGTAAATGTATTAACACAAAATTTTAAAAAATCGTGAATAAGATTAAAGAAAAAAAATGCCAGTAATTCATCAGATTATCTTAACTGAAAACATCGTAAAATAAGATAGTTATTTACGTTTTTTTTTTTTCATTTTAACTGTTTAGGGTTGAGAAACAGGAAATTCTGACAAATCTAATTTCATATCCCGTTTAAATTCTAGGATCAAAACGGTCGTGCTCAGAATTGACTTGGCAAATCCGGTCATGACAAGAACAGACTTGGCAAGAACTGTCATGGCCAGAGCAGACTTAACTTGAGTAGAACGGTCATGGCTAGAGTAGACGTAGGTAGAACGGTCATGGCTTGAGCAGACTTGGGTAGGACGGTCATGGCTAGAGCAGACTTGGGTAGAACGGTCATGGCTAAAGCAGACATGATTCTAGGACCAGAGAAGACAGGATTCTAGGACTCTTCTAAGTCTGCTCCGAGTTAACTTCAAGTTAACTTTGAGCTGTTCTTGTGACTGCTCTCCAAGTAAACTTGGACGAGAGGTTATGTCTGCACCCCACCGTATTATGTTCCAACACGTATGTCAACGCGGTCAAATTCTTGCATGTTATATAGACAGTGTAGACACTTCGATTGTTGATGACCCCTCAGTTTGCAGCACGCCAAATAAAAGACAAAGCGTGTCAATAGAAACTAACAAACAAGACATATCAGTTCAAGTTGTCGAATCTGACGATGAATCGTCATCCTGTAACTCAACATATTGTCAATCAGATTTATCCTTTCCAGTTAATGATAAACGTTCTCGATAGTATGAGAGAGGAAAGGAGGGGACTTAATCCCGAATTCCCGGACCAAAAAAAACAAGAAATCCCGATCATAAAATGACCTTTTCCCGAATTCCCAAGTAGCAAGGAATGTTTACTTGACTCACCAGTGGAGTAAAATGTAAACAGTGCTTTACTCTTCTGGGAGACCAAGGAATGGATAATTCAAGCTAAAAAGCCTAAAACTTTTCATTATTATAGGTTTGACACTTATTTATATAAAAAATCCTGGTAACTATCAATCCCGAATTCCTGACAGACAAATGTGCCCTTTCCCTCATTCCATTTCATTTTAATGCCGAATTCCCTTTCGATAAAATCCCATTTCCTGGATTCCGCTTCATTTCAATCCCGAATTCCAGGTCAATTTTTCAGCAAATCCCGAATTTCCATTCCCGACCCGGACCTACTTACATTTGCACTAGGCTTATTACCGAATGTAATGCTTTTTATGACAAAATGTGGCGGACTTCAAACATTTGTAAAATTTCTGAGGATGGAAGAAAGATTTGTATTTCCTGAAACTAATGCATTTTTATTATTCTTGGATGTTGTCGATTGGTATTCCAATGAAAATAGAGTACAAAGGAGATACACATATAGAATTATACTGTAACAGTTCGGGAGAAACGGCTACGAACGCAAATTTCTAAGGTATATTAGTGCTTTTAAAAATGAATCGTTCTTGAGGGTCTGTGACTACACAGTGATTATGACCCGTATATATCAAGAATAAATTTTGCCGTTCCACGCATTAATACATTCAGACAATATGGTTCAGAAATCCCCTAAAGAAGTCCAGATGTGTTTTTTATGTCTGTTGGAGAGAAAAAGAAGAAGAAGAGAATACGTCAAATAGCAGCCTTGTTTACAAAGTAATGTTATTTAATAAACAACGCCATTGAATATATTATGATGTCTCCATTGCAAACAGTATGAAAATATTTTCAACGATGTGTAAAAAATGTACAGTTTCTGTTATTTGGGAAGTATGGCAATGATTAACAAAATATGATAAATTAGTCCTACCCTGCGTACATGTACTGCTTAGTTGCTACCAACTGTACTCTTAGTCTTACCCTGATTTTTTTTTTGGGGGGGGTGTACACTAAATATTTTGGTTATTGTGACTTTATTTAAACATATACGCTTACATATTTGGGACAAATAAAGGTTGATAGTGTAGTTTCCTTTACAATTGCCCATACACAATTAAATATGATACAAATACCATAGAATAATGAAGTTACTTTTCGTCTGCATGCCTATTTTTGGTTTGTTTTGCACTACCCTGCAGAGAGTTAGTCGCTACCCTGATTGCACGGTGTACAGTTTCACCGGGGGTGTGCTTGCACGAACTGCTTCACAGCATTTTTTTATTTATAATGTTGAAGGTTATTTGACACATTCTAACGAGTACACTTTTTCATAAAAATGAAGCAAATTTTCCAAAAATAAAAGAAAAAGTATTAATTCAAAATTTAAGTTTTAATGGTTTCAGTATTAAAACAACTTGTCAATATTTATACAAAAACTCTTGTTCACTCCTAAAATACCAATGTAAGTATACAGATAAAATATACCTATAATGTGTCTAAGTCGATAACTGGTACACTCAATTATTTCTGTTACTTTGTCACTGCATTGGCCGTACGTTCAGGCTGTTATGCTGTATAGAAATTATTATGTCGCCCCAGACGTAGTCGGGACGATATATTGTTTTTGGTCCGTTTCTTTGTTAAGTCTCCCAAACGAAGTTGGGAGACTTATTGTTTTTGTTCCGTTTCTTATTAAGTCGTCCAAACAAAGTTTGGCGACTTCTTGTGTTTGCACCGTTTCTTATTAAGTCTCCCAAACGAAGTAGGGAGACTTATTGTTTTTGTTGCGTTTCTTATTATTAAGTCACCCAAACGAAGTTTGGTGACTTATTGTTTTTACTCTGTTTCTTATTATTATTATTATTCCTCAATGGCTTTTTCAAAGTTTGTCCAAACATTATCTCAAAGATGGGTATTCCAAACTTAATGAAACATGGCACCAATGTAGACAACCACCCAAAGATGTGCAAGAAGGTCTTTGAATTTCCAAAATGACCACGTTCATTGGTCACTTAGAACTTTGACCTCAAATCTTGTGATTGTAATATCTCGAAAACTGTAAATGATAGCTGATTAATTGTTATGGCAAAAATGTTTATTAGGTCATGACGGACCTTTGTTACATTTGGACCAAAATTCCATGATGCACCGTTCAAGAGTTATGCCCCTTGAAAGTTTCGTCACCTCTTTTAACATGTTTTTTCTCGAAAACGGTAATAGATAGAAACCTGAAACCTTTTCCATTCAACTTAGATGATATGTGTTACATTTAAAAATGCCAAGGTCAAAGGTCATTGGTCACTTTGAACTTTGACCCTAGACCTTGTTTTTGTAATAACTCATAAAACGTAATAGATAGCTGATAAAATGAAATGGCAAAAATGTGTGTCTTGTTAAGATCTATATTTGTTACATAGGGTCCAAAATTATCGGACCAGCCGTTTTCGTTTTATGGACCGAAAACCGATTATAATGTCCGAATTTTGCGTTTTTTGCTTATAGCTCAAGATACTAAAAGACTTTCAATGTACAAAATGTTCAGGAAGTCTGGACCTTGAAAATGAGGTCAAGGTCAAAGGTCAAGGTCACAGCCAGAAAGCTTTATTTCACGTTAAAGTATCAATTAATGTACATATTAAGCTTTGAATGTTGGTTTCATCAATGAATCAATAATGAAACCATTATGACGCAACTTCCTGTCTGATGCAATCCAGTACATATACTTATAAAGTGTTAACCCGTGAATCAAAGTACTACTAACACTGATAGACGAAAAAATAATGACTTTATGACACTAGTTCTTACACAAGGAATAGAAACAAATATTTCAGAACACATTATTACAATCATTGGTGATAAATATACAACACAGCATTTTTTCAAAAAGTAATTGGGTATGGAATCTGGTTTGGGTGACTTGTGTTTGCATGCAAACATATCATCACTCGTTATTCTTCTTTTTATTATTATTTTTCCGCCTCTAAAAATCATTTCGTCCAACTAAATTCTCAGGGACCACTTGTCCAATCATAATCAAACTTCACAGGAAGGTAGATCACCACCCAAAGATGTGCACTTGGGTGTTGAAATTTTCCAAATGACCCCAAATCTTGTTATTGGATTAACTCGGAAACTGTAAAAGATAGCTGATAAAATGTATGACAAAAATGTTAGTTAGGTCATGACGGACATTTGTTACATTTAGTTGGAAATTCTATGGTCAACCGTTCAGGTGTTATGTTCCTTGAAAATTTCATCATATCTTTTAAGTATGTTTTTCTCGAAAACGGTAAGAGATGGAAACCTGAAACCTTTTCCATTCATCTTAGATGATATGTGTTACATTTAAAAATGCCAAGGTCAAAGGTCATTGGTCACTTTGAATTTGACCCTTGATGTTGTCATTGGATTATCTCATAAACTATAATAGATAGCTGATAACATGTAATGGCAAAAATGTGTATCTTGTTAAGATCTACATTTGTTACATTGGGTCAAAAATTATTGGACCAACCGTTTTGAGCCTATGGCCCAAAACCCGATTTTTGATGTCTGATTTCGGTTTTTTTTTTGCTTATAGCTCAAATACCATTGAACATACAAAGAGACATTCAATGCAAACAATGTTAAGGAAGATGTGACCTTCAAAAGGAGGTCAAGGTCAAATTTCAAGGTCATGGCATAAAACTTAATTTTACATAAAAGTATCAATAAATGTACATATTAAGCTTAAATTGTTGATCAATGAGAATATTATGACGCAACGTCCGGGAAAGAACTAGAAATTGTTTTTGAACAATTGACGTAATGGTTTTCTCAAAATGGGTGGTCAAAATTCAATGAAACTGATATGTGTTTCAATGTAATTTAAAATTTTGATACAATTACACACAATAGAGGAAGTGCTTTACTTCATAATATATAAATAGAAATGATTTTTCTGATGTAACCACAAAGTGCATACAGGTTAATAAAAAATACTGATATCACTGATAGACAGAATCATGATGAGTTTTAAATCCTTAATTCTTAAATCGAGGACGCATTGTTCTTTCAAAGAACATTAAAGAATTAATTCTGGTTGGGCGACTTCTGTGTTTGCTTCCAAACACATTATCACTTGTTATTATTATTCTTCTTTCCCTTTCTTTTCGTCGCAATGAACTTGTCCGAACCAGATCTCAGACCTAGAGTTTTCAAATTTTGTAGGATATTAGCCCCATGTATCTAGATATGCAATCAACAAATATTTTTTAAAGAGGGTCATTAAAGGGTACATTTGGGGGGCTCAAAAGGGGGTGCGGTCATCCTATGTTAAGTCTATGGGAAATTGAAATCTTGATTTTTTTCACTGCAACTCAGAACTATCTACACATCACAGGAAGATTGTATGTGATGTCAGATAAAGTTTAACAGCATTGCTAATTTGAAAATTAGTACGGTTGCCATGGAAACCATAACAAAAAATTCAAATTTTGAGAAAATAGTATTGATTGTTGATTCTTGTATTTCTATTACAGCTATATGTATTATAAAGGTTATAAGGGGAACCCCTGCTCAAAATTTTTTTTGAACAGGAATCCGATATGGGAGTTCGTTTTGGAGACTTTTGTGTTTCGCTTGCGAACACAGTTATAACTTGTTATTATTATTATTATTCCACAATTGTTTCTTTCTTCCACCTATTTTTGTCCGGGCCTTTTCTCAAAGCTGCATTGACAGAAGTTATTCATATTTGGTACAAAGTTAGATCACCTTAAGGAGATGTGCATGAAACAAAACAAAAAAATCATAATGCTTGCCATTTCCAAGATGGCTGCCAAGTTACGTTGACATTCCAACTATGTCCGATTTCAGTAAAAATGATTAAATCTCACACATGCCATGACAGAATTCATTCATATTTGGCAAAAAGTTGAATCACCATAAGAAGATGGGCATGCAACAAAAAAAAATCAAAATGGCCGACTATTTCCAAGATGGCTACCAAAATACGTAAAATTTTCAACTCCGTCTGATTTCAACGAAAATTGATTTCTAGGTAGATTTTGACGATGCGAACAAGATAGAAGCATCGAAATTGGCTGCCAGGGGCGACATCAGCTATGCCTTGCAATTGCAAATCTAGTTGTTTTTATTTTTGTGATGAAAGTAGTAGAAAGCATCAGTAAACTATTTGAAAATATTTAGTTTTTTTTTCTTGCTTTGAAAAGTTTTGTCTCCTTCAAGTGTAATATTCCAATCCAATCTTGTTTTCATCAATGTCATAATCAGAAAATTTATGATTTTGGTAGTGAATGTTAAATCTAAGAAAAATCCATTGATATTGCAGTTTATTAGTGTAGTGCCGATAGTATTTGTTTGCACCAGTATCGTTTGGATATTTCATTATTTTCCCGCAAATTGAAGTGAACTTGATATAGGCTGAGCGGTAAAATATACTATAAAATTCACAACAAAGTATTTTCACGGGACTTCTGCATTTGAAATAAAACCGATTGCAAAATATATAATTTACTTATCATTCTGCAGCATATAAATACAAATATAAAACATCAGTTATTAACGGCTTTGCATCTAACAGCTGGTACTTATCTCAAATAGTACGTCCTGTGTTCATGCCAAACCACCATTTCCGCACATTCGTTATTCTCTGGCGGAAATCGACGTCACACACAAAAGTCCGAGAATCAACGTTAGTTTTTGACGCGCTGCCGATCTTCAAAATCCCTGTGCACAACACTGTTCCGCTTTTGAAAAATAATTTCGTCCTCGAAATTGTAAATGTTATACAATTGTCCTCCACCATAACACCCGTCACTTTTACTGATCACCTCATTACCTTCTGATAAACGGTTTTTACATACAGTATAGATGTTTTTATGGTATAGCACTGTCACATTCAATCAAATTTAATTTTGGCTTCTCCACATTTGAAAGTTTTTCGTATAACCGTTGCTTTCTGTGTGGACACGCTCTCCGTAAATGACCATTTAACTTACAAAATGAACAAGGAACTCTCCTTTTACTTCCGATTTTTATCTGTCGTTCTGTATTAGTACTAAGAGAACTATAACACATGTCACTTTTTCTATTGTTGTCTTTTCTGTTCATATCATGCAATGAAAGTTTTGTATTATAACCATTCAAAGAATAATGTTTCTGACACATTTCATGCCATAAAATATCTTCATTTAAAGAAGATACTGATGTTGGACGTTTAACAGTAACTTTCTATGAAATGTCAGAATTCGGATATCCATGCAATACATGCTCAGTAGTAAGTTGACAATGTAATTCCGAAGAAATTCCTGGGAAGCCTTTCCGAACCATCACTTCTACCCTGCACACATATTCCTGAATGTTCTCGTTGTGTTCTTTTTTAACGTTATTATGTTCGAGTCTATACATATCAGGTGTTTTAACGTCCCCGAACCGTCTTTTCATTGCCGAAAATAACATTGATATGTCCATTCTAGTTTCGTGTGGTAAGTAAAATATATATTCCAAGGCTTTACCGCGCATTGAAATAATACAATAGTATAACATATCCCCTGGGCTTCAGTAATAACGATTTGCTATCATCGAAAATTGCATCAAAAATGCTTCGAAAGGAAGTTCTCCATCATATTCCAATACACCGATTTCATGTAACGTAGGGTCAGTCCTGGAACTCGGCATCATATAGTTCACAAAATATGGTAAAAATGTATGCGTAGATTAAAACTTTGCACAAGTACAAGGTATAACGTATTAAATAACCATTTCTTCTCCCCTCTAAAGAAAAATCGGCACTATAAACATTATTTTCTTACTTTGAAACGTGGATTGTTTTTCGCTGCCACCAATTGAAGTGAACTTGATATAGGCTGAGCGGTAAAATATACTATAAAGTTCACAACAAAGTATTTTCACGGGACTTCTGCATTTAAAATAAAACCGATTACAAAATATATAATTTACTTATCATTCTGCAGCATATAAATACAAATATAAAACATCAGTTATTAACGGCTTTGCATCTTACAGCTGGTACTTATCTCAAATAGTACGTCCTGTGTTCATGCCAAACCACCATTTACGCAATGTTCGTTATTCTCTGGCGGAAATCGACGTCACACACAAAAGTCCGGGAATCAACGTTAGTTTTTGACGCGGTGACGATTTTCAAAATCCCTGTGCACAACAATTATTTCTTTTCATAAATTTATCATAAAATTTCATTTCTGAAATTAAACACTTCCATGACCAGAACCGAAGTATTTTGTACAAAGATATATGCACTTTATTAGCTGTTGGACTGCTACTTGTAAGTAAGTGATGTCATAGGTTAGATAACTGGTAAGTACAAAACAGATCAATCGTCAAAAATAGATTTGCGCTGTAGCTTAGAATTTAAAAATAATTATCAATTCAAGTAACACTAATAATGAATAACTAAAATACCGAAGTTACTGTCAATTTAGTTTCTGTATATGAGCTTTCCGACAACTCATTTCTCTTAAGAGAATATAAAATCAAAACATTTAGAAAGCCATACTGTAAACGCAGTAATTTTTGCGTGGGGTAATTTTCTCTAAATTCGCGATCAAGAAAAATCCATGAAAATTTCTCCCACGCGAATAGTTTGGTTTTGAAGTGTAATCTGTAAAGGCATTGATAAAGTCGAATGGAAAAGTCATTGGGCGCAAAAATTACCCCCTCGCGAAATGTTTGTCCAACAAAATCGCGAATATAACACCCCTCATAAATTTCCACGTTTACGGTATACCGAAAAATTGTAAAACATGAAAGAGAACCAATTACAAATAGGATCTAAATAGAAAAGCCAAAATCAGCTAATTATATAAGGACAGGGCTATGCAAGAGGGAAATACTCATTACTTCTAGAACAAGATTTGGAAAATTTAGATATTGCAGGTTTGCAAATAAATTCGGTCTTCCGGACAGCACCGAAGTACTGGGTCCTGGGACAGTGAATACCCTCGGGGACTAACAATCAATCAGCAGATGCATAGACCGAGTGGCAATGAATAACGAAAATACCGAAATGATCAAATGAAAACTAAGAAGCGGTTTGTTACTTGGTCTAATTTTTTACCTATCTTCCTCTACAGATAATGAAAGTGATAGATGTCGCCAGAAAGGGTCACCAACAGACAAGGAGGAAATTCTCATACTGTATACAAAAGGTAGGGTTTATTAAGTCAGCAAACAAATGCTGAGGCAGTGAGCTAAACAGAAGTAAATTTATATAGGTAGAATTAAGCTCAACGCATACTTTTAACAAAACTGAAGGTTTCATCAGATGCTTCGGGGAGAAAGCAAAATCTTCAAGCCCTATATAAAAACTTTGCATAGCAATATGTTTGTAATTTCTTTTAATTTCAACGTGCCAACATAGTCTGAACCTGTCTGTGTAGTTTTTTTTCATTCACAATGACTTTGGTATTGTTTGATAACTTTGTGTCTTGCTTTTTGATTATTTGTTCGGATTGCATCTAGAATTTTTGATTTTCCCCAATTTTTCGATTTTATTTTAGTAGTATAGGCGATATACAGCTTTCTTTCACATTCGGATTTTTTTTCATTACACAGTATTGCCAAATATTATTATTTTTTCAGAATAATGATGCAGAAATGGTCTAGCAGGGTTCCATTTCTTGTACAACATTTACAGTAACTGTTGTTAATTGCATTAAATCAAACAAATTAACAATCTTTGTTTCAAAGTAAAAGTTTATTGCATAAGACAATACACCAACCAATGATTTCATATATTTCTTTGTCGACAACATGTGAGTTTATTTTCCGATCCTGAAGAGTACAGTTGTCATAAAAACGGAGATTATTTTCAAAAATAAAAGACTGCGAGGCAATTAAATAACGATTTTCTATCCTTACATTAGCCACAATTACATCAAAGTTTTATTGTTTACAGTATTCATGCCTCTTGCAAAATGAAACATTGAAATATACCCAGGTCGTGTATAAGTGGAAGCCACTGAATAACTGGCACTTTCCATGATTCCTTTACTCTTTTACTGCAATTGTTCTGACGTTCATTGTGTCTTTCTTCTTTGAAATTATTGTATAAGTGATACAACTGATAGTAACCATCGGTATTGCTATTTATTTTTTTTAATATTTGGAATTGTGTTTTGTTTTAAAGGGAAAATTATCCAGACCAATCTTTCACGAAATGATATGGAGCAAATGAACATGAGACCATAACACATATGTTAACTCCAACTGCAATAATTTTAATGAGCTGTATGGCCATTTCGGAAATTTATTCCTCATCAGCAGCACTAGAACCCAAACAAAGGAAATCCATAACTTCAAAAAATGAAAACCAAACGAAATCCGAATAATCAGTAATATCAAATATAGCTAAGGACAAAACTACGATGGTGGGAGTTAATCCTTTGGTTTTAGAATTTACATAACTTTAGATAAAAGTAATTGAACAAAGTGTACACATGAGATATTATCTCATGTACAAGTACACCATATCTAAGAAAAATAAAGAGCATACATCTCTACCACGGGGAATTGTTTTACCAACTCCAATCTTGTTTTTATTAACAACATAATATTGAAATTTATTAATTTTATTATGAAGACCTAAGACAAATCAACTGATAGTGCAGTTTCCTTATCCTAATTCAGATTTCGGTACATATGTCGTTTCTTGAAGTACACACTTTACGTGATGAGAATAAAATTATCAAATATAACGGTATACAAATTGATGTTCTCGAGGTATCAACACTTCATTAACTCTCTCACGGCTAAATGGTAGTAAAAACAAAATAACCTAAGAGAATTGTCAAGGGCTAAAGTCAACGATGCAAAATGACAATGGAGGTGGAAACCACCGGAAAAGTTGTCAACCGCAATGGTCCGGAGTTGGTACAGGCATTTTACAAGAAATTGTGAGTTAAACCGGTTTTATGGCGCGTAAAACCTCCCATCAATTGCGGTATATCCGGTAGCAACTAAACAGCTATTGATAATGAGAGGTCGTGAGTAAGTGACATAGTCATCACAGAACTAATTAAAAATAAGGTTGTGAAAGATTTGTTTGGTTACTGATTGGAAAATGTTATTTTCTTCCTTCAAAACCCATGGTACATGTTACTTCTCTAACCGTAGTTAGAAAAACATATATTTATCTTTTTGTACACAGCTATCATAGTAGCAAATCATCATCGACAAAGACAAAGAAAAAACATTGTGACAGTAAAACAACATAAAATAAAGAACCGACAAATTGACCTGTCAACCGCAATGACCCTGACTTAAAAAGTCTTTGTAATTTGTGATAGCTGTCGCGTAATGAATCAACTATGAAACATACAGTCCGTAAGCAGGAGAACCAGGAATATTACCTTCCCTGTTAGTGAAATTGATAATTTTGAAATTAAATCCTCCCTTTTGTCGTTAATTTTAGTATTGAGATGATAATTTTGGTCAAATTCGAGATGTAAGTCAAAATGATATGTTGATCTAGTGGTATTAATTTCTAGTGTAGTATAAGATGGTTAACAGGTTGAAAAAAAGAAGAGAAAAGCAGTAATGGAAAGAAGAGATGAGCTGTTGCATTGTTATCAAGCATACTTATAACTCTCAAGTCAATAATAATGAAGTGATCAAACGAAAACTTAGAAGCGGTTGTTATTACGATGGGATTACTTGTAAAAGATGATATCGATATTTTTATCTGTTACAGAGATAGCCCTTGATTTAGCCTTAATATTTTTCCATTTTTCTTCCTCTACAGGTAATGAAAATAAGCAAAGTTGTCGGAAGGAGTCATCTGCAGACAAAGTGGAAATTGACAAACTTGATACAAAAGGTATTGGCTAATAAATCAGCAAACAAATGCTGAGGCAGTATGCTATACACGGAAAAATTTATATGACTGTAATAAAATAATGAAGACACACTTAAAACTGAAGGTTTCGTCAGATGCTTCGGAGCGAAAACATGATCTTCAAGCCTTTTAAAATACTTTAAAAATACTTTGCATTTAAATATGTTTTCCATTTTAATATAGTTTGGAATTTTCAAATATACTTTACCTATTCTTGTAGTTTTTTTTCACTTGAATGCCTTTGGTGATTGTTTTTTACTTGTTGTTGTTTTTTTTAGTTTGGATTCTGCGATTAACTAACATTTGTGATTTTTGATTTTCCCATGTGTATTAATTTGAATTATAGTAGTATAAAGACGCATTTGTGAAAATCGTAATGTAGCCAAATCACATATGGATTTTTTTCAATGAAATGTATCGGATAAATATAGATACTACTACAAAATTCCGTTCATTCCCTTATTTTATCAACTAGAGATAGCTAAATTTAAACTGCAAGGCTTGCCTCGATTTTAAAATTTTAAATTTAACTATCGAGAGTAGATATAATATGGAAATAATCGGGATATAATGGTGTAATCTCTTTATCTAATGATAAATGATAAACACTAAGAACTGAATTCCGAAAAGAGTGGGTGAAAAACCGGGCTTTATCCAACATATGTTGAATAGGAAAATTTATACAACCGGTCAAAATCAGTAAAAACGTCACACATAATTAGAGAACTTATAATATTATTGCCGAATATTGAGTACGAGTGTTTTGAAGAGACACCTGAGTTAAAATTGTCAGTGTTTGATTTATCGAATGAAAACAAACGAAATGGTATTTATTGAACAGTTTTTCCCCAAAAATTAAGCAGAGTTAAGAACAAAAAACAAAATACCGAAGTAACTGAAATTTAGTTTCTGTATATGCGCATGTGTAGATGATATGTAATTGTGTAATCATCTGACATATCCTTACTCTATTCGTTATCTATGAATAAACACCTCTATTGATTGCAAAATAAACCTTTTCAGTAGAATATAATTAAAATTATTGGAAATTGATTAATAATACCTTATCAATACTGAATTGAGATGGTTCTTGCTCAAACTTCTTCACCGGTAATCAAAACAGGAATTGAAAAACAAAACAGGAAACAAGTAACCATTAATTTGTTAACAGGAAAACACTAAAAATGAAGCATTTGAACTTTTTTTTCTGCTATTAAAGGTTCAAGAGAATGCATATTTTACAAAAGGATATGGAGTAAATGAACATGAGACCATAACACATATGTTAACTCCAACTGCAATAATTTTAATGAGCTGTATGGCCATTTCGGAAATTAATTTCTCATCAGCAGCATTATAAACCAAACAAAGGAAATCCATAATTTCAAAAATGTTTAAAAAGCATAAAACCAAACGAAATCCGAATAATCAGTATTATCAAATATAGTTAAGGACAAAACTACGATGGACGGAGTTAATCCTTAGGTTTTAGAATTTATATAAATTTAGATAATAGTAATTGAAAAAGTGTACACATGAGATATTATCTTATGTACAAATACACCATATGTAAGAAAAACATAGAGCATACATCTCTACCACGGGGAATTGTTTTACCAACTCCACACTGCAATAAAAGACAAACTCCTGTATTAAATATTTTACGAAAGGATATGGAGTAAATGAACATGAGACCATAACACATATGTTAACTCCAACTGCAATAAATACTAAAACCAAAGGATTAACTCACTCCATCGTAGTTTTGTCCTTAGCTGTATTTGATATTATTGACTATGCGGATTTCGTGTGGTTTATTGAATTTTAAACATTTTTTTTAGATTATGGATTTCCTTTGTTTTGGTTCTAGTATTGCTGATGAGGAATTAATTTCCGAAATGGCCATACAGCTCATTAAAATTACTGCAGTTGGAGTAAACATATGTGTTATGGTCTCTTGTTCATTTACTCCATATCCTTTCGTAAAATATTAAATACAGGAGTTTGTCTTTTATTGCAGTGTGGAGTTGATAAAACAATTCCCCGTGGTAAAGATGCATGCTCTTTATTTTTCTTAGATATGGTGTAATTGTACATGAGATTATATCACATATGTACACTTTGTTCAATAACTATTATTTAAATTCGTGTAAATTTCAAAACCGAAGGATTAACTCACTCCGTCGTAGTTTTGTCCTTAGCTGTATTTGATATTATTGACTATGCGGATTTCGTTTGGTTTAATGTATTTTAAACATTTTTTGAGATTATGGATTTCCTTTGTTTTGGTTCTAGTGCTGTTTATGAGGAATTAACTAAAATACACGAAAACTACGAAAATTGGTATCCCACTAATAAAAATGATGTCACAGTATCCCGTTTTTATACGATCTCAAAACATTTGAGGTCGTATTATGGTAAGGCGCTGTCGTTAATTTTTAGTCAATAATTTTAGTCCTTATGAAATTTTAACACAATATTTCTTGGCGCAAAAAAAAGCCTGAGGTTGGTTTTGCTTATTATAGCCCCATCTGTCTTTTTAAAAAGAAGCCAAAAAAGGGCCAAATAAGTTGTTTTCATATATTTGGCATTAGAATAACTATTGGGTTCTTTCAATGTGTGCTTGGGAAATTTCTAATTTATTGTATTTAAGGGAAATTACATGTACCGTTTGTGTTTAATAGGGCCTAAAGGGGCGAAATTTAAAAAAATCTTAACTTTCTAAATGCAGTTTTTTTTTCAATTAAATTTGCAATAGAAAATCAACATGACGCTAAACTATTGGACTTTTGATAAACTAACTGCCATTCCAATCTATGAGGCCAAACAGGAAAAAAATGACAAATGTACAAATTTCCCTAAATTCCTATTTTTCATCGGACTTAATATGATTTTTTTTAATGTTTTATATCAACGAATATGGCATAGCTGTTATCGTTTCTAATTAAGGTTTAAATGGTACGAATTGGAATTTTCCAAAATATGTAAAATCTCTATTTTGCCTTGAATTTTTTATCCCCCTTTTTGTTAGGTTTTTGTAGTATTAAACAGATTTTTGCGGAGCTCCTATGGTTTTCGAGCTACATTTTTAAAAGTGGTCAAAAGGGCCGAAATTGCAATTTTTCTAAATCTGTAAAATCTTTAATTTACATCAGATTTTAATGGGCCTTTTTGCTCTTTATTCATCTTGTTGTGTTTTTTCTTCAGAATGTCAACAGATTTTACGTATCATTTCCAAGGTTTAAAGGATCAAGGGGGCTAATTTGTATGTTCCCTAATTATGCACTATTTAAAATTTCAGTGGTCAACATGGCGTGCTCATCGTAGCCTTTTATTTTTAGTTTCAGATAAACACAATAAGGAAAATGTTAAAATCATATGAAAGATGCAAAGATTGAACAAATATACATCACAAAGACACTTATCAGTAACAGAATATCTAGAGCTACATTTTTGGTCGACGTAAGACATAAAACGTCACGAGAGAACGACAGCAGCAGCTTTTAAATACGAATAAAACGAAGTTACTGTTTACTTAGTTTCTGCATATTCGCATTTCGACAACTTATGTCTCTTCAGTGCAATCAAATCAAACCATTTGGACATCTATATTTTAAATGAGAAAGTGGCACTGTTTCTCATGAATTTTCACCCAAGCAGGTGCAAGTCATAGCTGGTTATATTTCGTTGTAAATAAATGTTGTGAGAGAGCTGATACTGGGGAGTCAATTGTGAACAAATGTTCTATTGATTATGTTTTTGTTTACTTACAGAACATCGTGAGTTTAAATGTAGTTGTTGTTGCGTTATATTTGTAATGTTATACAATTATTAATTTAGCTGATGTTAAAATAAGGTTTTGTGAATTCTAATATCTTGGAAATCCTTGATAAATCCTTGATGAATATTTAATCCTTATTTTAACCGGAACAAAAATCAGTTGTTATTTGAACGCCAATGAAAACGGAATACTTGAAATTTTTGTGATATACATTTTTAGTCCTTTATGTCGAGTTACTAGAAAACTTTAAGTTATTAGGCCAAGTGTCTGCTTAATTTTCTACTTCCACCCTTTTTTAGTCCACTCGGAAAATTTCGTCAAAGCATCCAGCATCCATTGATTAAGAAGTCACAATCAAAACTCCATCATCGTCTGAACATTGCTTTCACTCTGATCACAAGAATAAATAGAAAGGGCCTCGTTCATCAAATTCTGGGATTCAGTTTTGTCAGGAAGTTGTCAAAAAAGTACAATGTTTTTTGCATATTTTGGTTGACAATACCGATTTTTGAGTATTTTCAATTCTAAACATCAAAAAGATTCGAAAATTTGCAGAAATAAGACAGACACATTTTAAAAGAAGCTCACGAAATTGCAAATCAATTCGTTGTCGCTCAGAGAAGATCAAAGTGTCAGTGATGTTTGTTGATGGAGTACGATGCATTTATAGAAAAATAAAATAAATAAATACATGATCTAAACCATTGAGATGGGAAAATGTTTACTTAGGGTAAGGCTTTCTAGTGAACAAATGGGGGTATCAGTTATCCTCAATTTTGCACGAATGCACCATTATCTAAAAAAAAAATAGTTCTGTGGACCAGTGTGAAATGACAGGTTACTTGACAATTACATTTGTGGAAAATATTCATTCTAGTCAATAAATTATTTAAGCCCCCTTGAGCTGTCAGAGTATCATATACCCTGACCACCAGTTCTTTAGAGATTGTAATATTTTGTATAAAATGATTCATGATGCATTTACCAATTGCTATTAGATAGAAACATAACCTAAGATAACAAAATACCGAAGTAACTATAATTATAAAAAAGAGATAACAGTATACACCTACCATGGCCGAAAATTACAAACCCAAGCCACAACCCACAAGAGAACTGCACTAGTCTACAAAAAAACCAAAATAAACTACAGACAAACATAAATAACTATAGGAACTCGGGATAGCCGATAAGCCTAGTTTCCTAGATTTCGACAATCTATGTCCTTCAGTGCAGACAAAGTAAAAAATTTTAAAACAAACCAAAACGTTTGGGTACCCATAAACCGGTTTAACCCTATCACTGGCTTTTGATAGTGCCAGTACCAAGTCCGGCTATCCCGAGTTCCTGTCATTATTTATGTCGCCCCTGACGTAGTCGGAACGACATATTGTTCTTTGTCCGTTTCTTTATTATTCATTATTATTATTATTATTGTTTCTTTCTTCCTCCTCTTTTTGTCTACGCCAGTTCTCAATGATGCCTGGACAGAATTCATTCATATTTGGTACAAAATTGGATCACCTTATGGAGTTGAACCTCCACCAAATTTTTCAAAATGGCTGCCATTTTCAAGATGGCTGCCAAGTTACGTCAACGCTTTGAATTTGTCAGATTTCCATGAAAATCATAAAAAATCTCAAACATGCCTTGACAGAATTCATTCATATTTGGCAAAAAGTTTGATCACCATAAGAAGATGGACATGCAACAAAAAATGTTTCAAAATGGCCGATATTTCCAAGATGGCCGGCCGAAATACGTAAAAGTTTCAACTTTGTCTGATTTCATCGAAATTTGATTTCTAGGTAGATTTTGATACTGCGAACAAGCTGGAATCATAGAATTGGCTGTCAGGGGCGACATTTGTTTTGCTTGCAATTGCAAATCTAGTTATATTTGTCTCTTGTTTTCATTTTCGTTTTTCTATTGCAGTTCACTTGAAAATTGTGGCATGTGGTTGTTGTTCCCGGCCATTGTACATATGTAGGTGTTTACTGTTATCCTGTTTTTGTAATTTGTTAAATCTAATAGAGAACAAATAGAATAAAGTTGTATGAAAATTAACGCCGAATTTTGATTGTTATAATCTACTCAAACATTGCGATTACCGTCAAAATGACATCAATGAATTCGAACACCTCTAGACTCATTCGAATATTTATGTCAATTACACTACATGCATGGAAATTTAAAGTATAAAAAGGGGGTAACAGGAAACATCTACAATGCCCAAAACTTACAATTATCAAGGAAAACGCATGAAAAACAGAAATAAGACAAAAGACAAACGTAAACAAAGATAGGAACTCGGGTCAAACGGACTTTTCTACCTTTCACGACTATTTGAGTGAAACTAGTACATTAAGCCGAAAGCTTCATTATAAATTCAGCTTCCTTAGGTGAGCGTAAGTATGAGTGGCTTGTTTAAGAAAAGTGACACATTAAATGTGTTGCTTGTAATTTTATTTTGTTTCGAATATTATGTTATCTTATCTTTTTTTTGTAGTCAGAAATAATTCGTTGTTGCAGTATTTGCCCCAATCATTTAGATCACTAGCATTGATAATGTAACAAATGTAACAGAAGATTATCTGGTTAACTCGGTGACCGAATCTGTTTGCCAATTTTTATGTAGCAATCCCTGATAAAAGAGAATTATTTCTATTTGAGATAACAAGATACGTCTCATAGATATAGATGATATTTTATACGATACTATATATATATGATCTATCAATTCAACAACTGACTGAAGAAAAATTAATCAAACACAATATTGATATTAAATGTGTTGGTCTGACCAAAAATTTTTATGTCGGTGGTGTTGTGGTGAAATAGCACATGTCTTTCATGCGATCAAATTACTAGATTTTGCATGAAGTATAATAAAAAATATCCATGCGTGTTCAACATATTGATTATTTATTATTACTTTTCTTCTTTCGGCGCATCGAAAACGAGGAGCCAATTATTAGTAAAATCAATCATCTGGTAGATTACTGTCATGCTAGTAAATATCATAATGATGAATGATTTTTTTTTCAAGAATTAAGAATTTACAACATTTTCCCATAGGGTCATATGTTAAATTATGATCCCCGATGACAGCTATTTTGAATTTGTGATAGCTACTCATATACAAAATTTGGTGGATGACGATCATGTTACCATGCCTAGTTAATATCAACTAGATTTAGTAAACGGTTTTCAAGAGGTAACAACTTACAAAATTTTCCAATATGATCCAATGTTCTCCGTTGGCAACCATCTTGGATGAGATATGAACCTGTTGAATGTATGTAGAAAGTGTAGTTATTGATAAGATGAACATGTTTTCTTTCAAACTTAACCCCTATCTCGAGTCGTTTTTTTTAAATATAAGACAATTTATAATATACGAAAATTTTACAAACAAAGGGCAATTGTGTTTAAGTTTTCATCAAAATTTCCTAAGGGGTAGATTTTTTATGCTGAACAGTTTTGCAATTTTAAGTTGACTTCTATCGGTTAGGAGTTTTCAATTAAATTTTGAAACGGCAATAACTCCAAGACAGGTTTTCAGATTTTCTCAAAAATTGCAGGACAGGTAAATCTTGCTATGCTGATCATTTTTACACCATGTCAGATTTTTTTATATCTGCAACGGATTTTGATTTATTTGTAAGAAAACAGCAATTTCCCCCTAGTATTTCTTTTTAAGTTGCAACTTCCATGTTAGTCTTCGGACTAACATAATTTTAAAACTGCATAATCTGGTGATGATTCAGGCCAAGTTTGCTTACAATTGGCCCAGTTGTTTCAGAGAAGATTTTAGGAATGTATAAAATTACAAAAAATTGACAAATAAAGGAAAATAACTCCAACATGGATATTTTGATTGCTTAGGGGTAGATCTTGGTATGCTGAACATTTTTGCAAATGGAGTAATTAAATACCGAATTCTGCAAATGCGCATTTCGACAACTTATGTCTCTTCAGTGCAGATAAAATATAAACGTCTGGAAGACCATAAACTCAAAGATGTTTAAAAACTGATAGAGAAAAAATAACCAATATGATCTAAATGTTAAGCCATAATAGCTAAGGAAAGAGCTTTGCGTTAGGGAGATACTCCTTTGTTTTCAACAACTTTTACAAAAATTTAGATATTGTAAGGTTCCAGATAGAATCGGCTTTCGAGTCAGCACCGAAGTACTGACTACTTGGCTGGTGAATACCCTCGGGGACTAACGGTCCACCAGCAGAGGCATCGACCTCGAGCAGTTAACTTCTGTCTGTTTACTTTTTCCAATAAAACATACAATATATCAATTTTTGAATTTTGAAATTTTTTGAAAATTTTTGCAGAAAAAGGGCAATATTTCCAAGATAGCTTTTCCGATTTTCTTCAAAATTGCAAGGTAGATCTTGCTGATCATTGTTATCTTATATAAGATTTTTGATATCTCTAACTGTTTTGGGGTTATTTGCCAAAAAAAAACATCAATTTGCCCCATTTTTTTTATTTTTGGTAACAGCGTCCATGTTGTTTCAGCTGCCTACTAATCGAACACAATTTTGAGAAGCAATACCCCGTTGATGAATTAGGCAAAGTATGGTTTCATTTGGCCAAGGAAAGGTAATAAAATCTGTATACTTAGATGGCCATTGATGTTGCGAATAAAACAATATGCCCCCCCCCCGGACTTTCTGAAAACGTCTTTATATGTAACTACAATTTTTAGGGGATAAAAGTACTCTATCAGAATTTATTTCAATATCTATAACACCAGATAGCACACACCACCATCCTCAAGTTATCCTCTGTTTTGAGTAACTGAGTTTTCTTCTAGTAAGTATCCACCTGTCTTATATGATTTTTTCTAGAGTTTCAATTTCAAGTCGGTAAAGACAGGTTTTATTGAAGTCAGTGTGTGATAGTATAACTTTTTTTCGCTGGTTATTATTGACCGACAGGACTTGATTAGGTCAAATGCATTTTATTCACACTGGTTCTGCTGCATTGTCCTTTTGGTGTTTCTCGCAGTCAGATGATAAGATGATTGTGGTTCATCATAAAACATAATGTATTTATTATGTATTTTATATGTTTCTACGCATTTATGTAATATATGAATGCATGTTTGTCTGGATGGTTAGAAATGTACATGAATATTGCTTATTATAATCAGTTTTGTATTTACTAAATTTCTAATCATTGTCAATTGTAATTTGCTCCATCTTGGGAGCTGCTTTGCCTAAATAAAGTTTTATTGTTATATGTTTAAAACATATTTGGCCTAAAAACCGACGATAGTTGCATATATTACCTTTTGCACACGCCATTTAAAGACGTAAGGAGAAAGGTCGAGTGCGTAAAATGTAAGATGTGGACATTAATATCTCTTTAGAAAGAAAAGAAACTTAACCCACTCAGATACATCTGATTGATATGAATCTGCATGTAAAAAAGATTCTCAGGGCACTGTGTCCCTGAACATCTTTTTGACATTCCCGCGTTCATGTATAATGAAGAGCATGGATTTAGCGTTGCTTGACAGTTAGCAATAAATTCCGCTATAAGACGTGCTATGGGACGGTCTTGATCTACTACATGAAAGGCTTTAAAATAGAAAAATTATTTATCTTTATTTTTCTCTCATTGGTTGTTATAAACAACGGCAGTTGAATATCGAAGGAACAAATAAGTGGTATTTACAAAAATCGAAGTACTAAGACATGGAAGATACGAAACAAAGAAAACAATGAAGTTATCTTTTTTTGTCTTTTTTTTTTTGCCTTGTATCATTTTATTACCGGGATTTCCATCGGAAAAATCCGGTTATTAAAATGGTGAAAATGGCGGGCGGCTGCCAAATTGGTACATTATTTGTCCAAAGCAAATCTCCTACAGTATTTGAGACAGGAAGTTTTTATTTTGCAGATCGATTGTACATATATCAAAGGTGTGCATGGTACTTTGATCTGGATTTTTGATAATTTATGTCAAAAATTTCAGTTGTTGAACTTAGTCATTTTTACGTCAAATTTTTAACGATAGGGTACCCCCTTTGTCCTGAGCTAAATTCCTACAGTATTTGAGACAGGAAGTTTTTTTTTTTTTTTTTGCAGATCAATTGTACATATATCAAAGGTGTCTATGGTACTTTGATTTGGATTTTTGATAATTTATGTCAAAAATATCAGTTGTTGAACTTAGTCATTTTTACGTCAAATTTTTATCATTAGGGTACCCCCTTTGTCCGGAGCAAATCTCCTACAGTATTTGAGACAGGAAGTTTTATTTTGCAGATCAATTGTACACATATCAAAGATGTGCATGGTATTTTGATTTTTAATTTTTGATTATTTATGTCAAAAATGTCAGGTGTTGAACTTAGTCATTTTTACGTCAAATTTTTATCATTAGGGTACCCCCTTTGTCTGGAGCAAATCTCCTACAGTATTTGAGACAGGAAGTTTTTATTTTGCAGATGAATTGTACATATATCAAAGATGTGCATGGTACTTTGATTTTTAATTTTTGATTTTTTTTGTCAAAAATGTCAGGTGTTGAACTTAGTCATTTATACGTCAAATTTTTAACAATAGGGTAATCCCTTTGTCCGGAGCACATTTCCTACAGTATTTGAGACAGGAAGTTTTTATTTTGCAGATATTTGTACACATATTAAAGGTGTGCATGGTACTTTGATTTTGATTTTTATAAATTTATGTCAAAAATATCAGTTGTTGAACTAAGTCATTTTTTTCTTCAAATATTTACCAATAGGGTGTCCCATTTGTCCAGAACAAATATCCTACAGCTTAATAGACAGGAATTTTTTATATTGCAGATCATTTGTACCTGTATCAGAGGCGTGCACAGTACTTTTATTTTCCATTTTGATTAAAATCCAAGTTGCTGAACTTTCAGAAATTATCTACTACAGGTTTTACATTGAAAATTAATAAAAATTATAAACTTATACGTTTCAAATATTCAGGGTCAATCCATGTGTATGATATACTGTCCATGTAAAAAAAACCCGGTTTGCTGTCACATTGACAGCTTTCCTCTTGTTTCTAATGTTATATGTTATTTGGGAATCTTCACAGGGGATACGGGTTCGTATTTCCTGTCTGTGATTTATAAATCCCCTGAGCCGTCAGGTCTCATATCCTCTGTCAAGGTAGCTAATCGCATTGCAGGATTTATCTGGATATTTCACTTAAGTAGAATATTTTATACTTATTGACTGGTTATGAGGGAATAGCAAGTTTTAGACCCCGACTATTGACCGAGGCGTGGCCGAGGTCAATAGTTAGGGGCCAAGGGGACAACAAACTTGCTATTCCCGAATAAACAGTCAGTCTATAAGTGTTTTATTATACCGAAGACATTAGATTTAAAACTTTTTAATCATCTCTCTTATTTCTAGTATTTGTTTTCTAAATTTTGAATTTTTTTCAAACATACACAATTACATCTATTTTCTTCAACAAAATTTAATCTGCTGCAAGTAGTAATCCCTACCCATTTGGCTCCGTGACTGATGGATCTCGCTGGAGCAGACGGGAGGGAAAAAATCCAAAGTTCCATATTAAATGTCTACTCTACTCTACTCTACTCTACTCTACTCTATGAAATGAAATGAAAAAAATAACTAGTGAGAATACACAAACCAAAACAAAAACTGGGAAGTCTTTGTGTGTCATCCAAAAGATTGGCAGGGTGAGTTGACGTTTCTTTGTCAATCGATAATTTCCAAAACTCAGCTAAAAGGCGGAACAAGCTCCAAGGATCATCTTGATGAAGAAAATACTAGTCGTGTAAAAAATTCATATATAACGTCTAAAAACAGCGACAAGCTTGGAAATCTTATTTAATCCTCAGGATAAGCATGTAAATATGCTTATACGGGTCTTGAAAAATAAGTTATATGCGTCAGAAGTCAAAGACCAACTGTGTTTAAAGTCTTAGGATGTGATATTATCGAGAACATCTTTCCACTGAGGAATTTGACCACTACAATTTGAGTGACACGCAACACTACATTCGAATTTCACTGTTGCAGATAAGGCCCCATTTCGATGAATTTTCGATGAAATATTACTTCCTCGGAAGGGTGTACAAGACTGGAGATTGGCTGGTAAATTTCCTGTCCCTACCCATTTGGCTCAAGCGAGATCCATCAGTCACGGAGCCAAATGGGTAGTGACAGGAAATTTACCAGCCAATCTCCAGTCTTGTACACCCTTCCGAGGAAGTAATATTTNTTATCTGCAACAGTGAAATTCAAACGTAGTGTTAATATATATATATATATATATATATATATATATACAGAGAGAGAGAGAGAGAGGAGAGAGAGAGAGAGGTGATTTTTTTCAATGATATAGACAAGTCCGGCTATCCCGAGTTCTTATCGTTATCTATGTTTGTCTTTTGTCATTTTATTGTTTTTCTTGTGCAGTTCCCTGGTTGATTGTGACATGTGATTGTTATGTTCGGTCATTGTAAGTGTTTCCTGTTATCTTCCCTTCATTAATTTATACTGTTCAGTAAATTCTCAATTTTGTCTTGGTATGTTAATGTTTATTTTTTCGAATGTCTTATAATTTATGATAGAACATTTTTGTAATCTACAAATAATTAAACAGAGAAAAAAAACATTCATATCATTTTCCAGGAAGACGGATCCTTCATCTGCATATGTTTGGCTTATACAAGAATAATTCCCTTCATCCAAGTAGGTAACATCATTTATTTGTAAATTCTGTCCTCCAGTTATATTATTTTCAGTAATTCCATACTTGGCTGAGCCAATCGACGGATTTATTTCTGATTTGACAGATATAATGACGTTTCCTTTCGTCCAGACAGTTTCGTGACCTTCCAATGGGCAATTTAATAATACTATTTTTCCTTGAACTGCGCATATGACGTTCCATTTAACTGTGCTATATGATGTCATGGTATCTGTGATAAATAAAAACCTACACATAAATAATAGAAATAAGTTAAATATTACTTATGAAATGTTATAAAAATGTTATATGTAAGTAGATATGCATGTATTGCGTGATTTAGTTATTTTCTCTGATACATGTAATCATTTGATGGCTATTTCAAGGAGTGCATGATTTATTATTCATGCCAAAGGTTTCCTGCTACTGCTACTTCAGTTTATAAGTGATTCTCAAAACAAACATTGTTGACGTTTTATTGATTTTTATATTCACTGAAAACAAAAGTATATTAGTACATGGGCTGGAATAGCCCGCCGTGCACATCCCCCCCACATTATGAACCCCACCCATCCACTTTTTAGGTCAGCTTACATCCCCTATTCAAAATAAAACATGTTAAAATGAGCATAACCTGCATTGCACGAAATGTTGAAACAGGCACCCTTTTTGGACCCACCAAACTAAATTTGGAAAATTTCGTTTTTGACAGAAGTTTGTCTTTCAATTGCTTAAAATTGTTGATTGGTACATCTATGTTATGAGAAAGTGGTACATGTATAAAAAAAATAGCCTATGGTATAAGCTTTACAAATATCCAAGATAAGCACCATTTTTATACCCAATACGTTTAATATAAAAACTTTATATTAAAAAAATTTAAGTTCAATGGTCTTTAGAACCCAGTGTGTTTTCATTTCATAATTCTTGCAATTATTTTTTAGTCGTTTGATGTCCTTTCTTATAAATTAAACATTAACATGATGTTGATATGTTTTGAATTACTTTGAATAGACAAATAAAACAGATCTTTCAATATTTCCGACACAGTTTTATCCCTTTTTGCCTCATCTTATCTATGAGTAGTTCAAATTCCTGAAAGGTGAAATAAACTGGAAGTACAAAATGACTTCTTTATAACTAGTACATAAACAATGTACAATTTATAGTAATGTTGAAGTATTATGAACTTTCTATAGCTACATCCATAAAACTTACCCCTACCCCAAAAAAATTAACTCTAAAATTGTCAATTTTTGTCTATGTTCGCATAAAAATAACCAGAACACACAAAATGTGTGATGTATATGACAATGTTGCAGGAATTTCAAAATGATTTGGTATTTTAGCAGCCATTTGTTGACTTAAAGTACACCCTATCAAAGTGCGAATCGACAAATATATTTTCTACCGTTCCCGTCATGATTTTGTACCGTAAGTTCATATATTTTTTTTTATTTACGTCGAATAGATAGCATTTTGCTGTAAAAAGGTCGATATTAGTCAATATTTGGCTCATTTTTGCTAGTCGTACTATTACCCAGTATACATGTGTGGCCGTATGAATTTTATAGCCATTTAAGCGGTCATATGATAATAAAAGCGATATTTAACCAAAGAAAAGGTCGTGCAATAGTTTACCAGCAAAACGAGTAAGTATCTAATATTATTTGGATAGGGACAAATATGTTGTATTATTATTTAATCTGTAGAACGGTTGATACTATCAGTTCGTCATTACAAACCATTTATTATTCCGGCGTTGTTGTTTTCACTGCTACTTATTTTCACCGTACCAGTTGAATACCATGCTAATCTTTCTACCGTAAGGGCTACCATTTTCTACACAAGGTGGTACTATTTTGAATAAACAGAAATACCCTAAAATGAATTGTAGGCAATGGCGAGCTTTAGAAACGATAGCAATTGTAAGATTAATATGATATTGCCGTTTTAAAACGAATATTGCTTTTTTACCAAATATTTCAGCCTGAAATTGGTAACACATACATAAATCCACATGATTTTGATAAAGTAAGAAAAATTTCGTAAAATATGAAAATATGAATGAATTCCTACTTGCTTTACATTCATATTTTATAGAACAAAAATAGACTAAGTATTCAAATTTATTGATTGTGCAATTTATTAAATTTGATTGACATGACTCAAATCAATAATGACAACTAAATGGGGCCAGTTGTGTTTAATCTGTTTGGCCTGGAAATGTAAAATAATGCCAGTGTGCAGTTAATAGATTTTACAACTGCATCGAGAGCAACGGCATGATAGTTAAATTTTTAAATTATTTAAACGCGAGGCTTGCCGTTGGAACATTTTCAATATTTGAAGAGTAAAGAAGTGTGGTATTTTACGGAATACATTTGTGAAATATGTTTCTCATATGATTTTAAGTCGAAAATCGATAAAGGCATGACTTTTTTCTGCTGATCAAAAATAATTTTGTTCTATGAACGTGAAGTTATGAGGCATGGATGCCTTTTCATGATGTCTTCAATGTGTTGTCTACATCCAACATTTCTCTGGTAGGCACAATGAAATTAACTTTTCATTTTGTAAAATAATTACTTTTCTGACTCTCTGTTTAAAACCCCACCTGTATTTTTTCAGACCGGACAAAAAAAAACCGATACTTTTCCCTTTAATAAATTACGCCCAGTTCTACACAAACACTTTGCAATAATACTATAATTCATCGAGCAAGAATTATTTGCTTCAACACTACCGTTTACGTTTAAAGTAAGTTTCATATCATTACAAAAATTGATGTCCCTGCTCCATGCTATTTTTTTATACAACATTACGTGACCTCAGTTGCACGATCCAGTGACCACATTAAGTTTCTCTCTCAATGACTAAGTGGTACGCCAATAATACTATCATTATACCTTACGTAATTAAGAATCGATGCTATTGATTGATACATAGTCACACGACACGAAATAATGTGGATATTTTTCCCCTAAATTGTTGCGAGCTTTGAATAATCGTATTATTCACCGATGAATAACCCCAGAAAGTAACAACGCCCATGGAATAACTCTATTTTTCACCGGTGAATAATTCCAGGAAATTACATCGTCGGTGGAATAATCCTATTATTTACCGGTGAATAACACCAGAAAGTTTCGACGTCCGTTGAATAAACCTATAACGTTACCATGTCCAATGAGAAATATTTTAGATTTTATAATTTTATTTTATTCAAAATTTGAAAATTGCAATAATATTTCCAATTTGTGTTCGGTATATTAAAGCAATTACGGCCCATGGAATCGGCGAAAATCCCGTTTTCTTAACTGCACTGAAAGTATTTCCTTCGGGCTAATTTGGGATATTCACCTCTTCGTTCCGTGGACCGTGATTGTATAATATATAATATGTATTTGACAGTACATGTCAGTCTGGCATAAAACTTTTGCCCTTGGTCTCAAATTCAGGGTCTGATGGCCACGTTAAGTTTCTCTGATTAAATCCATTTCTCAATAACTATAACAAGTAGGTCCATAATATTTAGTATGTAGGTTGTACTTTGGTAGAACATGTCAGATTGGCAGGTAACTTTTGTCCTTGGCCCCCATTTCATTGTCTAGTTAGCATATTAAGTTTCTCAGTACCCGTTAGTGGTAGTTCAACGATAATTTGTATGTGGGTTAGTCTTTGGTAATGCATGACAGTCTGCTATATGACTTATGATTGCGATTTCAATTTCAAAGTCTAGTGAGCATGTCTGGTTTCTAATGATGTATTAATGGTAGATGAAGAGTATTTGTTATGTTGGTTGGTCTT
This sequence comes from Modiolus philippinarum, assembly GCA_002080025.1. Classification (NCBI taxonomy): domain Eukaryota; kingdom Metazoa; phylum Mollusca; class Bivalvia; order Mytilida; family Modiolidae; genus Modiolus; species Modiolus philippinarum. Next base: position 29,462 of record MJUU01065345.1, on the reverse strand, counting down.
GGTCAGTACATATAGACCTATATAGCTTAAGTCGGTGACCTAAATTTCACAGTTTATTGAGCATTTTTAGTTTTCTGTATAGGTCAGTTTAATTTCACGTCAATGTTAAGGCTAAGCAGGGACCGGCAAGACATCTATTAGGGTCCACACTTGCTTTGGCAATTGACATGGGTTTATCTTAATGGGTTCATCTAAAACATTTTTGTAAATTTTGTTGAAAACTAAGGAGTATCTCCCTCATGCAAAGCTCTGTCCTTAGCTGATTTTGGCTTAACATTTAGATCATATTGGTTATTTGTTCTCTATCAGTTTTTATATATCTTTGAGTTTATGGTCTTCCAAATGTTTAAATTTCATCTGCACCGAAGAGACATAAGTTGTCGAAATGCGCATATGCAGAATTTAAATTCACAGTAACTTCGGTATTTAGTTATTTGTTACCACTGGGTCGGTGCCACTGCTGGTGGACTGTTAGTCCCCGAGGGTATTCACCAGCCCAGTAGTCAGTACTTCGGTGCTGACCCGAATGCCGATAATATATGGAACCTTACAATATCTAAATTTTTTGTAAATTTTCTTGAAAACTAAGGAGTATCTCCCTTATGCAAAGCTCTGTCCTTAGCTGATTTTGGCTCAACATTTAGATAATATTGGTTATTTGTTCTCTATTAGTTTTTATACATCTTTGAGTTTATGGTCTTCCAAATGTTTAGATTTTATCTGCACTGAAGAGACATAAGTTGTCGAAATGCGCATATGCAGAATTTAAATTAACAGTAACTTCGGTATTTAGTTATGAGTATATATATAGTATGGTTAATAATATCAGTGAAGGTGGTACTGTTATAACACAATAAATACGATTGAAGTTGTCCATGACCGAGAGATGTAACAAAATGAATGACTGCAGTCAAGTTAAAGAAATCGTTTTTCTTTTCGTATGAATTTCCAAATATGCCGAAACATTGTCGTATATATTTGGTGAGGATAAAGAGTTCTCTTTTAACATATTTTTCATTTGCATTCAGTATTAAAGCGGTAGATCATTAGATGTTTTCTGTATATCTTAAACAATAGACATGTACAAAGTATACAGAAATGAACCAACGATAGAAGGAACTTAATCAGTGTGACAAAGAACTGAATCATTTTGTTACAACATCAAAGCGTCAGAAAATGTAAACTGATCATGCATGTTTTAAATGATATGTTGAGAAAACAATCGAAAAACTATATTGAACCATGTTTCATATACATTTCAAGTTGAATGGTATCAGTAAAAAAAATGTAGCATTGTATTGATAGTTACGGTAGAAAATAGTAGCATTAACTTAGAAAAATTGTAACACTTATGGAGAAAAGTCATAGCATCCATTATTCAAGTGAGTAATTTCTAATCAATAATTAATTTTACATGTAATAAAGCTTATACTGCTATTATTGTTGACAGATGTCCTAGATTTTTAGCACAACTTAGAATATTATAAACATATTATTCTACAGATAAACAATATTTATAAAAATGCTCGTTCAGTCAATGATATCAATGACTACATAAATTATAAATATATATTTATGTAGTATCTTTACTATGCATCAAGATTTACCACGTAATTTGAATAATTTCTATTGGCGTACCGATAATCAAGCTTTTTCCCTACCAACATGTAAACATCGTCGTATATTTCCCACAAATCTCTCTGCGTACGGTACAAAATCATGACGGGAACGGTAGAAAATATATTTGTCGATTCGCACTTTGGATGGAGTGAGGTAGTAGACCCGTGGTAACTCCTTTTCACTTAAAAATTACTTGTTATGATTGGTATGAGTAAAACACAAAATTTATAACATTTATTATAAATGAAAATTAAATATCCTTCTTATCATGAATCTACACTCCTTTAATAAATAAAACACTTCGTAATGCCTGCATGGAAATATTTTGTATTTTGAACCGTACATGTATCTTAAAATATTAGAATTAATGAAAGTCAGATATTTTGCAAGGGAGCTAATTCTTTCCATATTAAGGAATATTATGACTTAGTAGGCAGTTTTGGTAATATTTTGATAAAATGGTACGGTGAATTTTTATAAAATTCTGATATAAGTCACATGCCTAGAGGATCTTCAATTCACCAGTTGTTGGTGAAAATTGAATTATAGGATTTTCATCTAGAAGAAATTGAATATGTCTGCAATTTATAAACAGTTTAGTTAGTCTAAAATGTTCAAAAGCAAACTTTCTAATAGTTTATATATAATGAGAGGTATTTTATCAACATTTTCAAGTTATATATCAAATGTGTGAAGAATTTTTATCTCTAAGTCAAAACAGCAATAATTCTGAAAAACGGAAAATTCAAATTTTTAATATAATTAAGAAGAAGGGCCACAGGGAGACCACTTAAAAAGTTTGAATCTACTTAAATGGTCTTCTGCATGTCAGCTATAGTAGAAAACACACAAGATTTGCTTTTGACATTATTTTTTAATCATTTAGAGCCTGAATATTTTAATTTTTTCCTTAAATTTAGAGGCAGGGGTGCTTTATGATCCCACAAAAGTCTTAACCTGAAGTTTTTTTTGACAAAATTTGTTTCTTACATATCATAAATCATTGCGTTAGAAATTATTAGATATATATTCGAATTGGTACGAACCAAAAGTAAGAATGTCGAAATTGTGAAAATATTTAAAATTCCGAAAATTTCCATTTTTCATAAAAATTTATGCCAAATGTATTGGAAGTGCGCTACCGAAAAACGGTTAAGAAGTGTAAGTGTTATAGTTGATTTGTGTTTTATATTGCATTGTGGGAAGATCAGATGAAATAAACATACGAAATGTTGAATTTAGGCTAAAATGGAGGGATTTTATGTTTAATATTTTGTTTCAAATAACTGATTAACTGTGGAAATTATTGGAATGGCTTCGTCCTTGGTTTGGTTTTTGTGCAATCGGTTGTAAAATTGATCTCCTTATATAAAAGCGAAATTATTCTTTATGAACATAATATCAGTAACTGCCATTTAGACTTTAGTCATTTAGTCATTATGTTTTGCTCCTAGACGAAAAAATAGTTGTCATTCTATTCGAGAGCGACAGATGTGAAGTACATATGCGATAGAATTTTAGAGCAACTGCTCTGGTTGATTGGTGTTCAGGGAAAACAAATGCGATCGTTGAGAAGGCGCAATGCGATAGTTATGAAGGACATATAATCTCGCTAATTTTGTATGTTTTAGCGCACATTAACCGACTATTTATGATTATGAAAATAATTATGAAGGCAAAAATCCTTTCATAATTGTGGCTGATATTTTGGTTCCACATCATTTTGGCACATCTATTGCCTTCTTATTCCTTGCATTTAAACATTCAAAAAATCTCTTACTCTCTTCATAATTCAGACAGAATGCTGTCATTAACAATTTCTAACTGCTTTAAAATATCATCACTATTCGTTTGCCAATGTATCGATGTATATATCCGCGACAGGCCATCGAGTAATCTTCTGCTGGGTTTGAATTGCTTACGTGCGGCAACAACATCATCAAAACAGACAGTTACATATGAAAACAAGTCTTAAGATAAAGTTGACGTAACATCCGGTGTACATCAAGAATGTTTTTTGCCTTTCTTTTTCACCTTTTATCAACGACATTACTGACACAAACTGAGACATAACATGAGTACGTCACAGAAAAGAAAAACGAAGACACACACACGAAATTGCAAAAACCCACGCGATGCTCGGTCGAAAAATGAATATTTATCAAAATAAAAAGAACCTATGAATACATTTATAAATCAATAACTTTTTTTAATGTTTTAACAAGACCAGGTTTTGAATTCAGCAGGGCACTAAAGGACCCTAAACGCAATATAGATGAAATACCGAAATGACAGGAAAGAACGGTCCTCTATGTTTTCAAGTATCTCTTGCCTGTACTTGTTAAAGGGATAATTTTTTTATTATTTGTTTTTCAATAGCCAGGATTTTACAACACCCATCCATCACCACCTGGCCTTGGTGTACTGGGTTAAATATAATAAAGACCAATCAAACTGCCTGACTTTATAAAATTTGTTATATAGGATATAAGATTTACCAAATCACTGTATGTATAATAAACAAAAACACACACTTCTGTCCCATTCTCACATTCTCACTTATTCATTTCTTTCACATTTTCATATTCAATAGAGGAAAAAAAATCACTTTTGTTGGCTAAATTAATTAAGTATCAACAATTTTCTCTTGAGATATTTGAGACCAAAAACAACATTTAAAAATCTTGGTAAATATTTTGTATAGGAGTCCAGTATTTAAGAAATCTATCCTGTTTGTTATTTTTTCAGCAATATATTGTTCTAACAAGTAATTTTTTAACAATGAATTTAAATTCTGTAATATTAGGAATGATGCAATTCAATTTACATTTATAAATATAATTTTTTGTTATAATTAACAAAAAATTCAAAAATGAACTTCCATTTTGGTAACCTAGCAAGAAACCAGGCTTACTTAGTTAAACCTTTCAGACTATTTGAAAAATCAGTTAAAAATTGTGCTGTCACATTGCAATCATAAAAGAGATGTTCAATGGATTCATCATTTGTGTTGCAAAAAGAGCATAATTTTGTATCTTTTATGTGGATTTTGAACAAAAAAGTTTTGTAGGAATAACTTTATGTAAAAACTTGTATTGGAAATTTATAAGATGTGTTTTACAACAATTTCTCGCAATCAAAAAATATTTTGACCAATTGGAAATGTCACATTCTAGTTCTTGCTCTCATTTTAAATTTTTTTGCACAGGGGGACAGCTGTCATCTTTGACAAGAGCAATATACATAAACTTTAAACTTTTAGCTGCAATAATTTTTTCCAAAAAAAGTCTCTAGGAGAAAAATTCTCCAAGTTTAAACTATGAATATTATCTTTTAAATAGTTTTAATATCCCTTGGAATGTTTGAAGTGAGACTGTAATATCTCACAAAGTTATTAGTTTGAATTATTTGTCTCATGTGCTCAAAGGTATGTATTTCTTTTCTAACAAAATTCATAAGATGAACTAAATGTGTCACCCCTGTTTTTCAATTTCATATAAAAGGTAAAGTTATCAACAGGAACAAAATTAAGAATATCAAGGCCTAAACACTCCTCCACATTATATTTTATTACAGGTTTCACCACATAAAAAGCTAGAAAAACATCCCTCCAAAAAGTATTACTGAGCATAGTGGCAACTTCATTTATTTTTTTCATTCTTAATGAGAATAGTTTTTCTCCTCCATAATTATTCAAATTTAATTTTAAAATCTTTTACCATGCCCCATTTGTGTTTGAAAAAAGCGCTTTATCCAGCTTAGCTTCAAATAAGTGCAGAAAGAGGTAAATGTACCATTTTAAGCCCCCTTCATCATAATTTGTTATAAGTGTGTTCCTTTTTATTTTTTCTGTCTTCCCGTCACAAATAAAACTGAAAAATAATTTATTCACTTCATCCATTATATTTTGTTTAAGATTAGGTAGAGATGTAAACAGATGAATTAATTTTGGAAGAACCAATGCTTATATCACAGTAATTTTTTCAATCAAAGTAAGCCTTCTATGTTGCCAGCTTTTTAAAAGAGATATCTATAATCTTTTTCCTAAAATTTAGGTCACACACAGTACTTAGATCTAGAGAGAACTCAATTACAAGAAGTTTAAAATTAGAACTTGAGCAATCCAGCTAAATATCAGGACAGAGGATCGGACTGGAATACTTCTTACTTCCAACCCATACAACCCTTGTTTTTGATGCATTCATTTTGAGACCAGATGTTTTATAAAAACTATCAAAACAAGCTTATGTCTCTTTTAAAGACTTTTCACTACCGTCTAACACAAGGAAAGTATCATCTGCATATTGACTTACTAAGGAGTCTGATTCTTCTAAGAATAAACCTTTAATATTTAGATTTTCTTTTAGTTGTAGAGCTAGCAATTCACCACCAATTATAAATATATATGGGGAGAGAGGATCTCCTTGACGACAGCCCCTTTCTAAATAAAAAAAAATCTGACATATTACCATTATTTATGACACAACTATTTGCCCCCTTATACAAAGTTTCAAACCATTTACAAATTAATGGGGCAAAATTCAAACTGACCAATGCCTTCTTTATAAATCCCCACTCTACAGAATCGAAAGCCTTTTCAAAATCAACAAGCAGTAATAGACCCTCAATATTATTTTCTTCCAGGTAATGCATTAAGTCGTATAGAAGACGTGTATTTTCACCAATAAATCTGCCTTTAATGAAACCTTTTTGATTGTCACAAATTATTTCAGATAAAACTTGTTTCAAACGATTTGCAATTGCTGAAGAGGCAATTTTAATATTAGTATTGAGCAAACTTATTGGACACCAAATTCCCATAAAGCGTCCTCTTTACCTTTCTTAGGGATACAAGTAATTACTCCTTGCTTTTGGAAATCAGAAAAAATACCAGACTTATATCCAAAATATATTGAACGGTATACGAAGGCACCTATATCTTTCCAAATTTTTTTAAAAGAAATCTACAGTAAAACCGTCAGAACCAGGACTTTTTTAATTTTTCATCATTTTAAGAGCTTGTCCACATTCAATAAATGTCAAATTACCTTGACAGAAATTGCTCTGTTCTTCATTAAACTTTACAGTATGATTGAAAAAAAACTTCATTTTCTGCAGTTAATGATTTTGAACTTTTTATAAAAGCTTTCCATTTCCAATAAAACTTTTGATTTATCTGATATATGGCTTCCATTATTATCTATAAGTTCACAGATAGTCTTATTAATGAAAGCTTTTTTTCAAACTTGCAGAAATATTCCGTGCATTTTTCTCCATTCTCATGCCAATTGGTACGAGAACGGAGTAACAAACCCTCTATAATATTTTGTCTTCTTTTTTTCTATTTCTGCATTTTTTATTCAAAATAGTTTGTATTGACTCATTTGGGTTTAAATTCAACTGGTTCTCTAAATTTTCTATATCCTTTTCAAGTTCTGAAGTAACTTTCGTTTCCTCTTTTGACTTTTTAATTCTATAGGATATGGACTTCTAATTCTCATTTTCGGTATTTCAAAAAAGACTTGATCATTACATTTTAAATTGACATCAAAATAATCATCTATACTACCCCCTGAATGGTATTCATTTACAGTATCTTTTATATATTTTTTAACATTTTCGATGTAATCAAAATCTCTTAAAAGTTGTGAATCAAATTTCCAGCATCCTTTACCATGTCTGGGTAAAGATACCGCAAAATTGAAAATGATGGCAGAATGATCTGTCCTGTATCCCGGAATTATTTTTGTCATTTTCAATGCAGAAAAGAAATCTTCAGTTACAAGAAAATAATCAATCCTACTCTGCTTTATTTGAGAGTTTTGGCACCAGGTGTACTTTCTATCTGTAGGATAACAAGTACGCCAAGGATACAAAAGCTCAAAGGTTTCTTTTATTTCTTCTATTTTTTACGAGCATTTTGATTTCTGTCATGAATAATGTTATATGTGTCTTCATGTTTATTTTATACAACATTCCAGTCTCCACAAAAAAATAAACTAGTGTTTGTACAACTTGCTGAATTTTGTAAGATCTCAGCATAAAAATTTGGTCTATCAACATTATAACCATATAAACTAACCAATGTAAATTTTGTTCACAAATAGTTAAATCCAAAATAATATACATATCATTCGAATCTATTACAGACTTGTGAACTTTAAAATCCAGACCTGTCTAAAACATTACACAAACTCCGGCACTTTTGCTAACAGCATGAATAAAATAACAAGAATTACCCCATTCATCTTCCCACCTTTTCTCTATATCCTTAGTATTGCGTGTCTCCTGGACACAAACTATAGATACCTTTTTAGATCTAGCCCTATGAAAAACATCTAATCGTTTTTTGGTATTAGAAACAAGACCCCTGACATTCATGGAGAGAATTTCTACATGATTATTCATTACGTCAGATTTACATTATAATATACCAACAAAAATGAAAAATCAATACATTCAAAACTCTTACAAACGCTACACATACCACTCACACTAACACTAAGATGCTGTATAAAACTGTTTGACATTAATTTTAAATAGAATTGCAGTTTTCAATCGACTACAACATTCTAATTATGATGATCATATATATTACATCAAAGTAAAAATAAATAAAAAAAAAAGAAAATGGTTTGAAATTTCCATTTTGTTTCAAAATAATGATTCTCTGCTAGTCAACATGTATAAATTTATTCAATAAATTAACGTAAAAAAAATAAATGGATTTCACACAACAATAGAATAAAAAAAATAATCAAATGAAAAGAAAAAAAGACTGCTAGGTTAGTTCGAAGAAATTCTCTGCAAGTCAACATGTATAATTTTATTCTAAAAACAAAATAGAAAAAAACAGTTGGTTTTCTAATAAAAATAAATTAAAAAATCAGAAATTAAAGGAAGAGTACAAAAATGACTGCTAGCTAAGTTAAGAGGACATTTTATACGCTTGTTTTTACATGTTATCAATACTTGCATGCAAAAATTGCAGACAATACACTATACATAAAGCAATAAATCAATATACACAATATATGTACATTAGCAACTTAGCTGATGTGGCTGTTGTTCTACTGTGACTAAATATTAATTTTCCATCAAAGATTTGGAAGAGTATTGAATTCCTTTCATATAAGCAATTCGTAAATGTGCAAAAGCTGTTTTGACAAAGCAGAGATATCTGGACAACAGCACATATAGCACAGGATTCAAGCTATCCAGATATCTGTGCATTGGATCAGAAACTAATTAACATCTACCTCAATGCATACCATATGAAAGGATAAAAAATAATTCAAGATTTTTCCTTCCTTATATTAACAGACATATTAATAGATGAACTCAGTCAGATTTTTTTCACGATTCCTCTCCCTTTTAATTTGAAGGTATATCTACTCAAGAATTCAGTTTATAATTCATTGTTATATTAGATGTAAATTCCACATTAATTAATCAAAATTACTGAAATCATTCAGACCAAAAGTTTATTTTATCATAAAAATACAAACTAATGACATTATTTTTTTAAATGAAGAAAAATCATAGTATGCATTAACAGTAATAAAAAGAAAACAAAACACACAAAAAAAAATTTACAATGTTTTCAATCGTTTTTATTCCAAATGTTAATATGAGAAAGAAAGGAAATGGGGTAAATGTCAAGGAGACAACATCCCATATCCAGGTTAAAACGACCCAAAAAAGAAAATGTTAGCATTTTTTTTTCATCCTTCAATTTCTGTTCAATATCATCAAATAGGTCAAATTTTAATTTTGTGCCACCATGTGTTTTTCCAAAGACTGAACCATTGAAGTACCAAACATTTTCTAATTTACAGAGTCTCTCAGTCTAGCAATAAGTCCCATGTTATGTTTGGTAGCATCGTTTACTAGTTTCACATCCCCTCTAGGTAAGTGTTTCTTCTGTCTCATAATTTTAGATTTAACTTCAGAGTTAATTATTTTAACAATCTTAGGCTTTGGTTGTCCAACTTTCCCGGTATTCTATGTATAGCCTGTACTTCTGTGGGAGCAATTTCAGTTTTTTTTTCAGCTTATTTTTCACAATTATATTTTTCACAAAGTCTTCCTTCAGATCCTCCTTACTTTTTTCTGGATAATTCATAATTTTGATATTGAATTTTCTTGAGTATTGTTCATTGTAATTTCCCATCATTAAAGCTTCCTTTGATCGTCTGTCATTGTCATGTACTTTCTGTCTTCGTTCTTCTATAGAACGACGTTGGGTGGAAATTATCTCCCTTAGTTCTTCATTTTCTTGGGATAGTTTCTCTATTGCTGCTGTTTGTTTGCTGGTTTTGTCCCTTAAATTGGCCTCAATTTAACAATGAAGGGATATGGAGTAAATGCAAATGAGACAAAGTCTCTACAAATACATGGTTATAATAAGCAATGGAACAACGCTTTTATTGTTCTTCATCTTGAAGTCACCATAAGGCCTTCAGCAATGAGCTTTACTCATACCTCAAAGCAAGTTCAAGACGGCCCCTAGCACCGGTTTGAGCGTAATTCATTGCTTATTGTCGAGCAACGCTACATCCATGCCTTTTAACCTAATGATCCATGGATGCGGGATCGTCAACAAACATAAACTTAACTGGCAAAGTGTTCTTACAATCGCTGTCATCCACTGGCCGACAAAAAGACGAGAAATGACGATCACAACATTCAACAACCACGGGGCACTCATCGAGCCAGTTGTAAGAAAACTTGGCATAATAAAATCATGAGATGTGGGCACAATAAACAGGTGGTCAGAATAACAATTTTAGATTACAAAAATTAAAAAAGTCCAAAATATGAAAGTGTGATAGCGTATCCATAAGAGAGATTCTCTCAAGAACAAGTACACCATAACTGAAATGTATATAGAGCACACATCTCTCTCACGGGGAATCTGTTTACGGACACCACACTGCAGGAGAGACAAACTCCAGTCTAAAATTAACAATGAAGGGATATGGAGTAAATGCAAATGAGACAAAGTCTCTACAAATACATGGTTATAATAAGCAATGGAACAACGCTTTTATTGTTGTTCTTCATCTTGAAGTCACCACAAGGCCTTCAACAATGAGCTTTACTCATACCTCAAAGCAAGTTCAAGACGGTCCCTAGCACCGGTTTGAGCGGAATTCATTGCTAATTGTCGACCAACGCTACATCCATGCTTTTTAACCTAATGATCCATGGATGCGGGATCGTCAACAAACATTAACTTAACTGGCAAAGTGTTCTTACAATCGCTGTCATCCACTGCCCGACAAAAAGACGAGAAATGACGATCACAACAGCCAACAACCGCGGGGCACTCATCGAGCCAGATGTAAGAAAACTTGGCATAATAAAATCATGAGATGTGGGCACAATAAACAGGTGGTCAGAATAGCAATATCTTTTTTCATCTTATCTATTAAATTTGTAACAATAGATGTGACTATAGTTTCAAGATCACTTTTTCTTACAATGTTGGCCACTACTTTGTCTAAATTTGATTTTTTAATAACTCCTTTAAGATTTTCCTTTATAGTCTCCAAATCACTTTGTATTGTTGATAAATCTACTTCTGAACTACTGTCCATTGAAACATCAGTAGTCTTTTAGCTGGAGGTGGTTTGTTCTTTTGTTTGCCACTTTGTTTTTCAATTTGTACTTTTTTTTTGCTGCAAGCAATGTTTGTACAGTTTGTCCACTTTTCTTTTCACCACTTTTATTCTTGTTATCTGACATTGTGGATCAATCAGTTATATCAGGTTATATCCAAAACAAATCCAAAATATAGTAAACTTTCCAAATGAAAACTGCTCAGTAGTATGATATTGAAGATAATATTGAAGATTCAATGTTTCATAGTCAATCTTCTTCAAAAAGAAAGAATTGTCCTTAAATAGAAAGAAAAATTCTGAGTATCCTGGTAAAAATTTATCATCAAATAACACTTTCTATCCAAGTAAATCCATCAAAAACTGCACAGCTCTTTTTAGCTGACTACACTGGCAGCCATCTTGACCTTGACCCTCGTTAAAGGGCTAGTTGCATCACCAACAGAAACCTTTATTTATCCCGCTAAACAGCATGGTCATCTTAATACCTAATTCAGTCAAAGACGTGAACTATTTTCAGCCCAAGATCCGGATTATTATATCATGGAATCCTTTCAAGAAATGTATAATAAACAACGACATCTGACAACGAGAACTCCAATTATGAACGTTTGAGTATACGTCAATAATGATAAATAAGTGGTGACGGTCTTGTATTTTTGTTTAGTTTTACCCAATTTCTGAATGTTCCCCTGATTTTGATTAATAGCAATAACGTGTTTTGTTACTTCGGTGTTCCACAGCCTTTGTTTTATATAACCCTTACTCCTACGAATGCACTTATCTAGCTCTCATGTACATCTCAACTAGCGCTTATGTACGTCTCATTTATTGCGCGTCTTAAAAAATATACACATCTCAGCTATAACAACGAAAATCATACATGCACTGACGAAAAGAGCTGTGTTTTGGTTTAGAATCGCGTTATATTTTATATTGTTGAAAATTCAGGTAGTCAATGAATAAAACTGTAAAGTGCAATAGTTCCTAAAATTATTTTTGTGTCACTCATGATCAAAATTCATCTCGCCGTCTAAAATCGCATAATAAACTTGATTTGGTCTTTTGTTCCGCTGTATTCAATTAAAATATAGAATCGAAGGCACTTTTAAGTACTTACTTACTTATGGAAGGACATCAAGACATTATTTTGTCATTGGAAGAAGTTTTCTATACATTTTTAGCAAAAATGACAAAACACGTGCAGACAATTAGTTAGCACCAATCAACTATAACGGTTACACTTCTCAATCGTTTTCTCGTAGCGCACTTTCAGTTCATTGATACTGAAAATCAAAGATTTGAGGATTTTAATGGTCTTACTTTTCAACATTGTATCACAAATGATAAATTGGACATAAAACTAGATCAAATGACGAGATTTATTTATCTGAAATGAATTGACAGCTTATAAATCGTCATTTTCGTAATTTTTTCAAGGGGGAGGGGTACATATTTTGCATTCCCAGATCATATAAAACAACGGCAGTAGAATACCGAAGGAACAAGGGAAGCGATGACCACAAAGACATGGCAAAAACGGAAACGGAGAAAAAGAAAGACTAAACAAGGACGTGAGATAGCTTCAATGCACGGGAATAAAAAGACAACATTAAGAACTAAGGCACTCACAGTGTGAATTCCCATGAAAACCGGCATTGACATCAGGTGCACCGGAAGGGTAAGCATGTCCTACTCCGCTAACGGCATTCGTCACACTATAAATGAGTCAATCCAGGGTAGCGTCAAATCCGGTTATGTAAATAACGTGAAGTGACCAAACTTTAGTTCATTGGAAAGGATATTTAGTAGGCTTCAATTTGGTACCAATTTTCAGTAGATTTGACTTATTGACATAAAAATTAAGCTTAAGAGATGAAATTAAAGTTAAAACTAAATAACAAGAAGTTTGCGTGATGTACTATTAAAGTGGCCCTACGTGTTTATACGTGCAGGTTATATTCGTGTTAACATGTTTTATTTTAAGAGGGGATATCAAAGGACTGAAAAAAAATCGTTCTAGATCATAAGTGGGGGAGCACGGAAACTGCTTTCAGCCCATGGCCAATATGTAAGAAACAGCAGTTTGCCCGTTTCCTATATTTTTGTCTGATCATCTGATCAGACATCTTGTTCAATTTGTTCTTTGAGATTCACATCTGGTGATTCAGGCAAAGATTCATCGAAATTCATCCAGTAGTTTCGGACGAAAAGCATTTTGACGTTCAAGGACACAAAGACATATAAATTTCGAGAGAGCAAAAATGTCCATAATTTGCACAACTTTTATCACGACAAAATATTTCTCTGGGTAATAAATCTGACGTTTTATACTAAATGTTGTTATAATGAACACTACGTATATCCTGTACGTTTAGAAATACATTCAGATTGAATATATTTTATGATTGATTGATTAGTTAGAGTCAAACGTCCAGTGAGCAAAATTTAATCTATATCAGGACAAGTACAAGTTAATCAATTGAGAAAAAAATACAAGAAAAAGAAGAAAGAAATAAAGGTGGAAGGGACACCCGGGTCAACGAGCTTTGATTAATCGGAAAAGGGGAGATATGGGTAGGGGGCTGGACATTAAGCCTTCTTAACGACCCCTAGTAAGTTTGCTATCCTTATAGAAAATATAGTAGGAATCTATATACTTCAAGAAGCGTGGCCTTTTTCCAAACAGTTTGGCTACAATGGTTTGCGGTCAGGCTTTCCGTATTATAACCCAACTACCCCGCGTAGACGGGCATTCCTAGACTATCCACCACCTGGGAGTGCATCCGGCAGATCTCTAGCCGGAGCCTCTGCAAACCGATTCAGGTGCATGTTATATATATTCTATATACTTACGATAATACAGATAAATCAAAGTAATCAGCATTATTCCTCTTGCAATTTAGATAAAGCGATTTTTAAACTCTTATTATTTCCCAGTTTGAATACAAAATCATTTCCTTCCTCAGCAATGTATTTTTATGTAGATTTCATTATTGGAACAAGAAATTGTTTTAAATCATAATTCTTTAATGCTTAAATTTGCCCTAATTATTATAAAAATGATCCAAACATAGCGTGTTTCAAAGTTAGTACTACCAAATTATTTGCATTACGTGCACATCTCTTATATAACGAATAACAGTGAGACAAAAGTGCCAACAGTTGCATGACAAAAAATAAATGTTCATTGACTTTTTGCTTCGCCACATATGCCTTGTCTTGAACTTGGATTTGGTCTTTCTTTTATTCTTTTATTTGCTCCAGACATTATATATGTGAATTGGGTGATATAACCACTACTTTTGTTCAGTACTACTGTATTTTTAATTGTTTATGCACCAAGGTTGTTTACTATTTTATCCATGCCAAACCCCTTTCTATGTCTTTCTATGTTTCTATGTCTACTTTGTAAGATCTTTCATTGGTTGCATACTCGGATTCTTCAGTAACTAGACTCCGTTTCAATGTCTTGTTGCCTGAACATTTCTTGTTCTTTTTTATGAACTAATACTGCTGACGCAGAAGAATGACATGTAGTTGGTATGATTACTACAATGTTTGCAGTTGTAAAGTCAAGAGGTCCTGACCTTTCTTGATCAATTGAACGAATGAGGAATTGACATTTAACGGTGCTATAAGTACTGAATGATTTGGTGAAAGGTCTTATGTTCACACCACTTACATATTGTTCAAGAGTGTGGTGCACCTTCGGTTCCGTAAAGGGAATAGCTGCGTCTATTGCGCCTTTTAAGGTAGTAGACCTAGCTTAAGGGACATAACTCTTAAAATTCACTTGTATGTTTGTTTTAATCATTTTCATGAATATATTCTAAGTTTCTAAGTAACATAGATGATTTTGATTCTTTTTCACATAAATGCTTTAAAAGGGTCGATGAAACTGACTATTTCAAACGCCTTACCGATTTAAAGAGTTATCTCCCTTAACCTAGGTCTACTACCTTAAGTTATCCACGACTATATTTATAAAATTACAAGTAGCTCACGGGTTAGTCATAACTGTGCTTGAAATCCTTCATATTGATGCGCTTGCACAAAATAGGGTATTTCTGTATTGCTTTCGCTCGAGGTGCGGTGCGGTGCTTTCGCCTTTGGGTAAAGATTAGATATACCAGCGGCGCTTGCACTTTCCGTTCAATACTAGGAAAAACATTTCCTGTTGCTTAAGGCAAGAAGAGACCGTTGATCACAAGATTATTTTCACCCAATGACCACTTGTGCTAAAAATACCAGAGTAGTCAATGAGTACAGTTCGCTTATGATTTGAGGTAGTGGTGCTATGTTTGTGCCAGAAATGACGTCACAGGAAGTGATGTCACAGGAAGTCACGTGACCAGAAGCCGAACCCACGTGTATGGATCTTTAACATTATTTCATAACGCAAGAAAAAGTGGGAATTCCCTAAAAAAGATATATATTGAACGGGGAAACCCGAATTCGTCCTCATTTACTACTTTGTATTTGTACTTTATATTATCCACAAAAGCACGAAATTACGCGAACAATACTTAAAAATTAAATGCTACTCAAAGTACTATATGGGAACGAGTTCGGGTTTCCCCTGTTCTATACATAGATTTTAGGGAATCCCCACTTTTTTTAGCATGCGTTATGTAACAAAGTTGTAGATCCGGTCACGCGACTTTCGGTCCGATCAAATGACCATCAGGTGACACCCCTCCCGGTCTACGTCACTTCCGGTGAAGTCATTTCCGGCACTACCACAGCACTACCACCTCAAATAATAAGCAAACTGTACTCATATACTTCTTACGAGACACTGCATGTTGCTAAACTTATAAAATTTGCAGTCTTTGACATTTTGTTGAAACCGGAATAAAGTTTCTGAAAGCTTACTGCGCAATGCACAATATGAATGAAATTTTCAACATAAGTAAATCCTT
The DNA here is from genome assembly GCA_002080025.1 of Modiolus philippinarum. Classification (NCBI taxonomy): domain Eukaryota; kingdom Metazoa; phylum Mollusca; class Bivalvia; order Mytilida; family Modiolidae; genus Modiolus; species Modiolus philippinarum. The sequence continues at coordinate 13,294 of MJUU01065345.1, read as the reverse complement.
AAAGTACAAAATGCTTCAAGTCGTATGCCACTGAAACATTGAAACATTTAATTAGCACCTACAATACAATGTACAAAAAAAGCCAAAAGTTAATTTAAATCTACCACATAAATACAAAATGTCTGTATTTAAATTTACTCCCCTGTTGTCTTAAAAAAGTGCGACTTATGGACAATGAAACCAATTACAGCTAAATAACCTCGATCTTCCATTTGTTTCTCTCAATTTCGAAGCACTTTAACTGATAATTTACCTAAATTTATTCACTTACCCCGAATTATTTACCTCGAACTAACTACTTCTACCTCATTAATTTTTATGATGCATTCATATGTCTTTTGCTTAACTTTGACTTTCTGTTATATTAGATGAAGTTTACGACAAGTTTATGTAGGAAAAATTTCCCGGTCCAAGGATCAAACCTACTCTACTATTCTGTAAGATCAAACGACATTGATACAAATATATTTAAAGTGACAACTGATCGATAACTCAGGTAATTTTTAAAATACAATCTAATCGGTATTTATATGATGAAACTAAACAAATATTTAACACAAAATCAATATAGAACAAAACATACATTTATTAACTATTTGATGCATATAGCCTTAATATACTGATGAATATACATGAGTAGAAGATTCTATCTTGATGGCCGGATGTCAGTATTCATTTTCTCACATATAAAATTCTGTATATTAAATAAATTGCACGGTCTTTAAGTTAGTTAAAGTATGTTTCAGAGTAATTAATTGAATTAAAGTGCTTCGTAAGAATGGGGGTGGCTTTTCAATTCAATTAATTACTCTGCAACATACTTTAACTATAACGTAATTATACTTCGGTCTCACTGTACCGCGGTACGTACAGTTTGGGGTTTAAAGAAGAAAGGAGAGTTAGCTCTTTCATTCGAACCTACTCTAAATATTTATTTCATATTCTCAATGCATCTTTTTAAGTGAAAAGGAAATATCTATGGAGACTTAGATGTCCAAAATCACAAGGTCAGCCATTTGATGTCAAGGGAAGAGAACCACTGTATCGCGGTATTAAAGTGATTTTCACAACATTGATTTAATCAAAGCATCTCTATTTGAACTTAAACATCTTAATTTTCAAAATGTTGGCGCAATAATCATGATTTTAATGCATTATGTACATTATATTTGTAAGACTCTAAAACGCGATGGCCAGGTCTACGCTAAAGTGCAATGGTGAACACACTAAAATGTGATGGTCCACGCTGAAGTGTGATGGTCTACTGCGCTAAAGTGCGATTGTTTATTCTCATTGTGACGTCAAAATATAGGGTTATGTTGAAATTGCTAAATGCGTTGGTCTTAACTGACTTAGTATGATGTTGAGATCGCTGTTTATGTGAAGGGCTGTAATACTGAAGTACTTTCCAACCCAAATAATACAGTCGTCATGTTCTATTCATACGATCGCTCCTAGTAGTAGGCTATAGTTTGATACGGAGAGCTTGAATATCGCATGCAGATCTAGCAGCCAATGCCAATGCCTTTTATTTTATTATTTTTTTGCACACATCTTTGGAATTTTGTCTTTCACATGCCTATCATCTCTTCCAAAAATGTTCTTGGTAAGAATCATGTGTTTCTCTTTTTTCAATCTTCCACAAGAACAAAGACTCTCAGCTGTCATAATAAACTCAGCGATGTTGTTTTCGAGCGGAGCATCTAATTCGACGTCACAAATACTTACTGTCATGTTGAATTTTTTTTCATTGACGTTTTTGACGTGCGAACGCTCGGGAAATGCGTACAACGTTCTATAATAGTAAAGAATAAATTGTACGACAATTAACATACTACTGTCAGTGTATTCGTATAAATAATCCTTTATTAAGATTAATACAAAAACAAAATAATTGGGTAATTAATTCGTTCTGTCATTCGACCATCGAAATTCAGCGTAGGCCGTCGGACTTTCGCGTCTACTTTAATAACAAACCATCGAACTTAAGCACGACCATCGCACTTTAGCGTCCCCATCGCATTTTATAGTCCTACATATATATCTATTTATTTGAAAGTCATTTATATTCAAATACATTTCTGAATTATTAGGGAATACTTGTCTAACTTTCTTTCTAGCACTCCGCACTTACTAGCAGGAATTAAAAACGTAATAATTATCAACGAAAATGTATAACTACGGCATATTTCTATTTTATGCCTTGATTAAAGGAACTCCGATTTTTGCCCCTTTTACTTTCAATATTGGGAAGATCACGTGACAATGTTGACATATGACCTACAAGCATCAGACAATATACTCTTAAGATCAAAGAAATAATTTTTTAATTTTTTTCGGGAGTCTTCATGTATTACCCACAGTAATAAAACAATGGATGTGTTTCTTACAGTTACATTTGAAAGAACTGTTGAATGTAAGCTGCTCGGAATACTACATGGCACTTGTGTTTAATTTTCTAAAAATTACCGACCGATAGATGGAGCTATGATTACGTCAGTACGTACTTTGGGCTGATTCCGAAGAAGTGTAACATAATTGTTTCAAGAAAATCAACAGCATTTGGAAACAAAAAGGATTCAAAGAACTGGGAATCATAACTGCAATATATAAATGAAATTTAAAAGGATTTTATTGATACATGGGCTTCATGAAAGTGTAGACATTTTGTTTTGTACGGAAATAAAATTCAAATCACGAGGGTGTTACTTTTGAATTATTTCTTCAATTTCATCAAACCACAACTGTATGGGCAAAAGTCATATAATTCATAAAAATAATAAAATAAAATAATAAAAAAAAAATGAAAAAAAAAACATTATTACGACACATATAAAAATCAAAATTCACAGTGACTTCGGTATTTAGTTATATAAACACGTTAATAAATTTCTTCAGGCATCTTACATCTACCACTAGCAGTTTCTAAAACTGATATTAATGTAATATACATGTATTTCAAAAGAAGGGTCTAGCGGACGAAATAACCTAAAAGTTCTAAAAATACTAGTAAACTTAGCCTCAGACAAAGCTTTGCAAGAAAAAGAATGTTCCTTAGTTTTATAGATAAATAATGAATGTTTTAAACATAACCTCTTACCCAAGTTAACTTTGGAAGCAGTCACAAGAACAGGTCTAATTTCACTTGAAATTAACTTGGGACAGACTTAGAATAGTCCTAGAATCCTGTCTGCTCTGGTCGTTGAATCATGTCTGTTCTAGCAATGACCGTTCTACGTCTACGGAAGTCTGCTCTAGCCATGACCATTCTACCTAAGTCTGCTGTGGTCATGGCCGTTTTTGTCAAGTCTGCTCTGGCCACGGCCGTGCTGGTCCTAGAATTATCAAACTGAATATTTAATAAGAGGGACCAATATTCAATGTTTCTCGAATTTTATGTTTTTTGTTGTATCAATCAAACTTCGAATAAATCTTTGGTATTCGTACATTCGAGCGCAAAACCTTTTAAAGAAAACAAAAAGATACATAACAATCTTATTTTAGGGTGTTTTCAATAATTATTTATATCAGTTAACTAAATCTGTATTTATGAAATTTCCTATAATTTAATTCACGATTTTTTTTTATTTCATGATAATAATTTACGAAAAACTATTGCAAACTTGGTTTTCGTCGGGTACACTGTCTCGAGAACGGAAATAACTCTTACTTTTTTTAATTTTACCTGGATGAACACAGGTAAAAAATCGCCGATAAATACCGCTTACTTATCTGAATAATTCGTTTCAATATTCCATTTTTCATTTCTTTGAAAATATTATTTTGGTTTTATGATATAACTATACTTCAAATACTAGTATATTTAAATACTGGACTTGTTGCGAATATTTGTTAGATGCGTGACAAGTGCAGGTATGATAGCGGTCATAGCTAGAACAGATCGGCCGAGAGCAGTCATGGCTAGAATAGTCAGAGCAGGCATAGGTAGAACAGGTTAGCTGAGACCAGTCATGGCTAAAATACATGTAGGTCAGAACTGTCATTGGTAGAACAGATCAAAGCAGTCAGGGCTCTGACTAGAACGGTCAGGATTTTAGCTATGACCATGACTGGTCGGAGCGGTCAGGATTCTAGAGCAGACTTAGAGCAGTTCTAAAACAGACTTGATACTTGTTCTAACTTAACTTAGAGGACTTTTTATGACTGCTCCAAGTTAACTGTATGAGTGGTCTGCACCCCGCTGTACTATGAAAATGAATACTTAAATGAACGTGATAAAAACAAGTTGCTACGATTTTTTGTCAATGTCATCCGGGTATTATGTACCTAACTCTCTGATCCAGAGGCTGTTTCTGAGAAAGCTTCTTCAGATTATCTAAATAATAAAACACAACACTTTAAACCCACAAATTTACCTATTAATGTTCTACATCTAAAACATTAACTAAAATGCACAGTGTAAAACTTTTTTTCCTTTCCAATATTGATTTCAGTACTAATTGTGCATCTCTCATTGCAGATCTTTTTCTGTTCTGTTACGAACCGGATTTCATGAAAAAAAAAAACTACAAAATGGGACTGTACCAAATAGTGTTGAATTTATTTCTATTTTCAATGATAATAGCAGGTACATTGACGATATCCTTACTATTGACAATCCCCGGTTTTTAGCTTATGTTGATACCATTTACCAACAACAACTAAAACTTAATAAGGCAAACAGTGATTCTAAATACTGCCCTTTTCTGGATCTAAGTATCATCATTGACTCTGGCAAAATAAAAACTAAAGTTTATGATAAAAGGGATGATTTTGATTTTACTATTACTAATTTCCCCTTTCTTGACGGCGACGTTCCCCTAGCTCCATCCTACGGGGTGTATATATCTCAACTTGTACGATTCACTCGTTTTTGTTCTACTCTTGATGATTTTAATGAGCGTAATTTTACTCTCACATCCAAACTTTTACAACAAGGTTACAGATTTCATGAATTATTAAATACTTTTAAGAAGTTTTACAGAAGATATGAACATTTGATATCTAGATATGACGTGACTCGCAAACAGTTAATTACAAACTGCATTTCTCATCCTCGATTTTATAGAAATGTTGTTAAAAATGTAAAAAAAAAGATAAATAATCCAGAAAGACTGGAACGTAACTTCCATTATCAACGAGATATTCTGAACAAATCCGTTAAATTGGCTTTGGATTCCAGTGACCTGAAGACTTTACATACATACTGGCCTCTCACTGATACTGCCGATGTCTACTGAAATACATGAAGACTCTTTACCAAACCCTTTGGGGAGTTTTGGGTTTGAATTTTCTTCCGTAGTGCGACATTGTTTTACCAGCAGACTAGATTCCTTGAGCTAGCCGTCAGTTAAGCGGTGAACACTTTTTTTACCCTTCTTTCAAAATTAAGTTTTGTCATATGCTTTTTCTGTTCCAAGATAGTGGTCATTGAGTTAGTAGTCTACCTGTATTGGGTTTTATTCGCATGTTTATGATACTATAGGGAAACAGGATAGAGAAAGGGGAGGTTTGAGTACACATAAACCGGTTTAACCCTACCAATGGCTTTTGCTAGTGCCGGTACCAACTAAGGCTATTCCGAGTTCCTATCGTTATTTATGTTTGTCTCTTGTATTCATTATTGTTTTTCTGGTGCAGTTTGCTTGTAAATTGTGGCATGAGATTGTAGTTCCTGGCCATTGTATGTGTTTGCTGTTGTCCTGTTTTTGTAATTCAACGCGAACAGACAGAATCAATCTGATAACTCAAAACATGTGTACATGTAGACTGATAAATCATTATCAGTGGAAATGCTATTATTCGTCACAATAATTTATAAAAGATGTTGGTTTAAGTTTGCTAACCTCATATTTTGAGTGACCCAAACAAATTATAGCAGATTGGAGTTTATAACAAAACCACAGAACATAACTGTCAATATTATGCAGCCTTCTTCGATAAAAAGTTGTTAAAAAGATAAAAAAGAATACATACAACCATTAGTTAACAGATTTTACATATAAATAAGAGGCTCAGAGACTTAGTATATGTAGATGACCAAAATGATAAAGGACCTTCTATTACATCATTTCGACCTTTTTTCTACTAAACACAACCAGATGAGCAATCTGTGTAAAGGTCCTTTGCTATATCACTATATATCACTATATTTGGTCCTGAAGTCACCGTAAAGCCTTCAACAAAGAGCAAACACACCTACCTCATTGTAACCAAAGAGGAACCAAACATTTATATAAGTTTTGTGAACTAGGAATTAGATTTTATAGCTATTCATAGTAGGTATAAATTACAATAGGGTTACCTGGGAGGACTAATTGTGTGCCACTCATAGCCGATTTTTGTTTCTTTTTTCGTTAAAAGCCATGTTTATTACAAGGGCTAGTTAAGGAAAAGGACAAAAAGCTAGCCAAGTGCCTTAATTTCAGCTTCAATTATAAAGATGATGTTCTCTAATTAAACAATATTAAATTTAAGGATAACCTTTATATTATATATCCTAATGAACTCAAAATAAAAGAGACCATTGACACACCATTATCAGCATCATACCTTGACTTATACCTCAACATTGACAACTCTGGGCACCTAAAGTTTACAAAATGTACGAAAAGTGTGACGATTTTACAACAATGGACTTCTTCTTTTTTGCGAAGTAATATTCCCACATTCCCGGCATATATAGCGCATACATTTAACATCTTATTCGATATTATCATGCCTGTAATGTGTACAGCAATATGAAAACACAGCGAAATTACCGTTTCAAAAAGTTACCCAACATGGTTATGTTCAATCACTGTTGCGATTGTCACTACAGAAATTTTACGGTCATAACCATGATTTGACAGACTGTTACCATGTTTCTTTTTCACAGATGAGAATAGACATCGTTGGGTAGGTTCAGAGTTTAAAATCGGACTGAAAAAACTGGACTGTTCATAAGCAGTGTGACTAGTGCTACGCATGGAGCAGATCAGGCTTACTCTTCCAGAGCACCTGATGATATCTCAAGTTTTTTAGGGGCTTGCACTGCTAGTGTTCAAGTTTTTATGGGTTTTTTGTCATGCTGTCTCAATTCGTGTTGGTTATAAATTGCCATGCTTTTTAATTTTGGATTATAGAATTTTCCCTTTTCTCCTTTTACTTTGGTATTCGTTTGACAGTGTATTGAAGTATGATAATAAAAAAAATCAAAGTTTGTAAATGTAGATTACATAGGTCTAAAATATGAAAAAATATGATAAAAATAAAACAATATAATACGGAATATCCAAACAATTTTTGTACATTTAAAGTTACTTAAAGTTACACTTAAAACTGAGGATCACTTAAAGAATGTATTATTATCTATTTCAACGTCTCTCTATTGTGTGTTTATTCTAGTCTACATATGCATCATTATAATATCCTCATTTTATAATGTGTAGAATGAAAGCAGACTCTTGAAAACGACTAGATTTCTTTATTTCATACTTAATTCTAAGACAGCTTTATTTTAACCAATCTGACAGAAATCTGCCTAGAATGAATCAAGTGATTCGACAAAAATTTTAAAGAAACTACAACAACGGTTTCTAACAATACTTTCCTGATTCAAATAAAATAAGCCTTAATAGAACAAAATATCCAGGTACATACAGTATCTAACAACAGATCTACCTTAAATGCAAAAATTACAAAATAGCTGAACATAGTTGTCATTTTTCAAAGTCCGAGATGTAAAAAAAGGTGAAAACCACCGTTACTAATTTAAGAATTTTCTATCAAAATTAAAGAAATCACAGTGAGGTGGAGAAGTAACACAAAACAAAAAAAAATAATTGGTTTTGTCTAAGGGTTAGAAAATAACATTAACCAATCGGCTACTGAACAAATCTTCCAAAACAGTATATGCCTTACTGATAGTATGAGGGGTGCCATTAGCGGGGCAGGACGTGTTTACCCTTCCGGAGCACCTGATATCACTCTCGGTTTTCATGAAAGCTCACACTATAAGTGTCTTAGTTCTGAATGTGTTTTCGTTTTAGTTCCGTGCCTTGTGACTGTCTAATGTCTTTGTTTTTATGGGTTGTGGTTTTTGCAATGTCTCTGGACTTTGATTTTGGTAACAACCACATCCCTTGTGCCTCCTTTATTCTATAGCCGTTGTTCCACAGCCTATTTTTCTATGCAAGTAGAAATCAAACACTTTGAAGGCTTTTAATGAAACAGATGTTAGAAAAAAATAATGAAAAGGACTTATATCACAAATAAGCTCAGGGCAAAAGTTTCTGATCGACAATATATTTGTCCAGTTTGGAGGACTTGTTTTTCAACAGACTATCGGAATTCCGATAGTCTGTTCCTATTGGAACAAACTGTGTACCGCTCATAGTGTTATGTGGTAGAAATGACAAATAAATTATTGTAAATTGTGAAGTCAGCAAAGATAAAACAAAATTAGCTCAAATTAACTTTTTAATCAGACAACAAATAATAATTTTACGAATTAAATACAATATAAGACTTATCTGACAACAACGAAGTCCAAGTAATAGTCCAGATGAATAGTTCACTTAATTCCACCAATAAATGTCCAATAGAATAATCCTTGTAATCCTAACTAAATAGTTGATAATAGATTCACAGTAATTGATGTCGATTTCCAATAATCCTATATAAACTAATTAATCCTGTATAAACTTATTAAACTGACTGACTTAGCCCTTTTCGGCTACCTCATATAAATACATTTATTATTTCTAGAAAAATCTATCCACAAGATATAACTAGAACATTCTAATCAACTGACAATCACATGACTAGAATGATTATGTATACTAAGGAAAACCTCTAGAAAATTCTATGTGTTAAATATTAAATTTAAATTCTAGAAATTTCCATATATTCTAAGGTGTAATAACCTTGACCATTGTTTATTGTAAACAAGTTACATAACTAGGCCTAACAAATTACATAATATTAAGGCCGTACAAAATAAAAACAATGAATGAAATTTATTATAGAATATTTACAATATTTAATTACCTATAACACCTCCCCCAAAAGGAAATGTTTGAATGCAATGAAAAACATTTAAAATAAACAATGAGGTGTTATGAAATTGATCAAACTCTTGACAATGCGTCTGCAGTGACATTATCTTTTCCTTTAATGTGTCTAATGTCTAGATTAAAACTTTGCAAAGTCAAACTCCACCTCAAAAGTCTTTGATTTTTATCTTTCATTTTATGAAAAAATTTAAGAGGGTTATGATCAGTATATACAATGATAGGCTGAATTGAAGCTGTAACATAGATTACAAAATGTTGTAAAGCCAAAATCAAAGACAAACATTCTTTTTCAATGGTGGAGTAATTTCTCTGGTGTTTATTAAATTTTCTAGAAAAATAACAAATAGGATGGTCTATACCATCTTTACCTTCTTGTAACAAAACACCGCCAGCAGCAACATCACTAGCATCTACTGCTAATTTAAATTGACAATCAAAATTAGGTGTTACTAAAACTGGCGTCCTTTCAAGGTTTGGCTTTTAGTTCTTCAAATGACTCATCACAACTTTTAGACCAAATAAACTTTACATTTTTTCTCAATAGTTTAGTCAAAGGCTCACTAATTGAAGAGAAATTTTGACAAATTTTTTATAATATCCAGCCATTCCCAGAAAACGCATCAATTGTTTCTTATTCTCAGGTTTAGGAAAACTAGAAATAGCACTAATTTTAGCATCAATAGGTTTTACCTGACCCTGACCTACAACATGTCCCAAATAGTTTACATAAGCACATCCAAATTCACTCTTGGAGAGGTTGACTGTTAGCATAGCACTGCTTAAACGTTCGAAAAAAGTTCGAAGTATCTGAAGATGTTCTTCCCAAGTGTCACTATATATAAGAATGTCATCAATGTATGCTTCACAACCGTCAATTCCAGAAATAACACTGTTGATGAGACGATGAAAACTTGCAGGCGAATTTTTCATGCCAAAAGCCATCACTTTGTATTGGAATAGTCCATCGGGTGTAACAAAAGCGGAAAGTTCTTTTGCACGCTCTGTAAGAGGAACTTGATAAAATCCTTTCAATAAGTCAATTTTTGTAATGTATTTAGCATTTCCAATTTTATCAATACAGTCATCAATGCGCGGAATTGGAAATGAGTCAGTTTTTGTAACATTGTTTAATTTTCTATAGTCCGTACACATACGATAAGTTCCATCAGGTTTTGGCACTAGAATACAAGGCGAGCTCCAATTGCTTTTGCTAGGTTCAATAAAGTCATTTTTTAACAAAAACTGAATTTCATCATGCAGGTACTTTTGTTTGATTTCATTCAGTCGATATGGATGCTGTTTTATTGGCACTGAATCACCAACATCAACGTCATGAAATATTTTATCAGTTCGTGTTGGAATGTCCGGAAACAAATGTTCAAAATCACTGAGTAACTGTTTTAACTGTTCCTTTTGAATCGTTGGTAAATGTTGAAGTTTCGAATCCAAATCTTGTAGAATCTGTGAGTTTTCCAGCTTCGGTGTGATAGATGGCGAATCAATCTTTTCACAAAAGTCATTATTAGAATTATCAGGGTCAACACTAACTATATTTACAGAATGTACAATATTTGTGCTATTTCTATCTATATAAGGTTTTATTATATTTATATGACACAACCTATTATGTCTACGTCTGTCAGGTGTTTTAATAATATAATTTAAATCATTCAGTTTCTTTTCAACAATATATGGACCAAATTATCTGGCTTTAAGTGGCTTTCCAGGAACAGGAAGTAAAACAAGTACTTTATCACCAGGGTCAAAATTACGTTTTACAGAATTTTGGTCATACTTGGCTTTTATAGATTCTTGACTTGATTTAAGATTTTTATTGGCTAGTTCACAAGCTTTAACAAGTTTAGTGCGAAAATCTGAAACGTAATAAAGGAGATTTAAATGGTCTTTTTCATCAGATAAAATTTTCTCGCTTAAAAGTTTGAGCGGGCCCCTAACTGTGTGTCCAAAAACTAATTCAAATGGACTAAAACCTAATGATTCCTGGACTGCTTCTCTAACAGCAAATAAAAGAAAAGAAATTCCTTCATCCCAATTTTTATCTGTGTCAAAACAATAGGTCCGCATCATATTTTTTAAGGTTTGATGAAATCGCTCTAACGCGCCTTGACTTTCAGGGTGATATGCAGATGATCTGTACTGTTTAATGCCTAATTCATACATTACTTGCTGAAAAATGCCTGACATAAAGTTTGAACCTTGGTCTGATTGAATAGATTTAGGTAGCCCGAACAAAGTAAAAAATTTAGTTAAAGCCCTAACTATAATTTTAGTCTTTATATTTCTTAAGGGAATAGCTTCAGGAAACCTTGTGGATGTACACATAATAGTTAACATGTACTGATTACCAGATTTAGTTTTTGGTAAAGGACCTACACAATCTATTAATATTCTACTAAAAGGCTCCTCAAAGGCAGGTATTGGTTGAAGAGGTGCTTTCGGAATAACTTGGTTTGGTTTCCCTACTAATTGACATGTATGACAAGACTTGCAGTAATTGGAGACATCTTTTCTAAGATTAGGCCAATAAAAATAATTTAGAATTTTGTTGTAAGTCTTATTAATACCTAAGTGTCCTGACAAGGGAGTATCATGGGCCATGCTTAATATCTCAGCTCTATACACCTTTGGTACTACAATTTGATACTTAACTGCCCAATCTGCATCGGCAGATACATCAGAAGGTCTCCATTTACGCATAAGAATACCATTTTTGGTAAAATAAGTGACAGGTTCCTGCAAAGACTCACTTTCATCAACAGCCCGATTGAAAAGACATGAAATTTCAGGGTCTTTATGTTGCTCACTGCTAAACGTAGACATAGAAAAACCATCACCTTGAACAATGAACTATCAGAAAACTCCAAGGGCTTGCTTGTTTTGAAACCAACATCACTAAGCTGACTCATAAATGTATCCGACAGTAGTTGTATATTTGGACGTGTCCAGCGCAGCTTTCCACGTCCAAATATACAACTACTACGACCCCCAAAAAAACCCTCAAAAGACCTAAAAATCACTTAATTTCTACAAAAAAAGCAAAAACAGCACAAAAAACCCTATATTTTTTTGACCCTCAAAAAAAAAAAAAAAAAAAAA
>MJUU01065344.1:24399-41089 GCA_002080025.1 Modiolus philippinarum | reverse complement strand
TTCCAAATACTTGCCAAAATATAAGATTATATGCCAAAATGTCCAAAACTATCATTCTTTGACATTTTCAGGAAATTTACCAAAGTTGGAACCGGAATCAAAATTCTGAAAGCTTATTGCGCATCTACAGACTATATGCAACAATTCTGCAACAAAATTAAATCCATAAATCCAAAAATGTAGGATGAGTTTGTGTCGCATGCCATATGTGTCACAATCCACATTTTGTGGTCTTTGTCAAATCGACATCTTGGGGCCTCGTGTTTGCATCAAGATAGATATCAAAAATCCGAAAGCTTATTGCGCATCTACAGACCATATGCAACAATTCTACAACAAAATTAAAACCCTAAATCCAAAAATGTAGGAGGAGTTCGCGTCGCATGCCACATGTGTCAAAATGGACATCTTGGGGCCTCTTGTTTGCACCAAGACCAATATCAAAAATCCGAAAGCTTATTTCGCATCTGCAGCATATATGCAACAGTTCTATAACAAAATTAAAACCCTAAATCAAAAAATGTAGGAGGAGTTCGCGTCGCAAGGATGTGTGACGGACGGACGGACAGACGGACGGACGGACGGACGAGGCCAACGACAATATCCCCGAACTTTCATTCGAAAGTGCGGGGATAACAAAACAAACGAAAAGGGAAAACCAAAACGTAGTGTCAAAAAACATTTACAAAAACAAAATAGAAAAGTTAAATCACTTCCATCAAGCCATGGACAACACAAACTGTTCAGAGATAAAATGACTCCGGAGAAATTCAGATGAGGAGCAACAAATTGTAGAGTAACGAATGTTTTCTTTAATATCCTAATATTTCTGGACGATTTTGTTTTGTTTTTTTTTTTGTTTTTTCGAACATCTAGCCCGTGAAAAAACCGCATAGATAGAACTAATAATCATGATCACTAAGTTTTTACTAAGCACGTATCGTTTTAGAAGTGTTTTATCACATCCCTAGTAAGCTGGGTAATTTTTAGGTAAAGGTGAATTTTCAAATAAAAAAATGTACCTAAATATACTCTGTACCCGTACAAAACATTATCCAAAGAATTACAAAAAAAAACAGGATAACAGCAAATGTAAGGCAAAATAGTGGCCTGTGAAATAGTGTCCTTCCTGTTATATATTTCATTGGAAAATGCAAGAGGACAATATTTCATGATCATCAATGCATTTTATTCCGTCCTCTGACTCTATCATAGGTAACAATTGTAAAGCCGGACAGTATTTCACGGCGGACACTATTTAATGTTACACAACCATCTACAATGGCCAGGAACTACAATCACATGCCACAATTTACAAGCAAACTGCACCAGAAAAACAATAATGAAAACAAGAGACAAACATAAATAACGATAGTACTCGGGATAGCCGGACTTGGTACCGGCACTAGCAAAAGCAAGTGGTAGGATTAAACCGGTTTATGGGTATCAAAACCTCCCCTTTCTCTATCCCGTTTCCCTGTGGTATCATAAACATGCAAATAAAACCCAGTACAGGTAGACTACTTAAGAAATAAAACATGGCCGCCATACTATATTGTCATTATAACATGGGCTTGAGTTGTTTTTGCAAATATTTTATCCCGAGCGTTAGCGAGGGGTAAAATATGCAAAAACAACGAAAGCCCATGTTATAATGACAATATAGTATTTGGCGGGTATGATTTATTTCGATTCTAATATGGAAATTTCACCCATTTTATACCCGAAGCGAGCAGCGACTATCTAATGGTTCCGTAACATTTTGATTTTGATAAACAAACTCGCTGACAAAAAACTTTCCACAAATACGATAAAAACTTACTTTTGTTTGATTTAATTGCTATTTTAACTGTAGAAAATGCCTCAAGTCCATTTAATCTCCATTCAAACTTTCCAACCAACGCTGCTGACGAACTGGACATTACGATTTTATTTGTGACGTCACAAGTAGGAAAATTAAAGTTTGTCCCGAACATTGCCTTTTCAAGTAGAAAAAAAATTCCATAATGAATTTCGGAAACAAATTTAATTAAAAATTTGTTGGTGAATGGTAGATTTTGACAGTTAAAATAAAAAATAGATTCAAAATATACAACAGAAACTATGCATCTTTTGCGCATGTGCTAAGAGTGTTATATTGGTATTATAACATGACTCTTTTTACAAAGCTAATACAGGAAGCCATATTAGAATAACTCAATGACCCATATCTTGGAACAGAAAAGGCATACGACAAAACGTAATTTTGAAAGAATGGTCAAAGAGTGCTCGCCGCTAAACTGTCGGATAGCTCAAGGAATCTAGTCTGCTGGTAAAACACTGTCGCACTACGGAAGAAAGATCAAACTCAAAACTCCCCGAAGTCTTCATGTATTTCAGTAGACATCGGCAGTATCAGTGAGAGGCCAGTATATATGTAAAGTCTTCAGGTCACTGGAATCCAAAGCCAATTTAACGAATTTGTTCGGAATATCTCGTCGATATCCACTATTACGTAAAGAATTAAGTTACGTCCCAGTTTTTCTGGATTATTTATCAGTTTTTGACATTTTTAACAACATTTCAATAAAATCGAGGATGAGAAATGCCCTTTGTAATTAGCTGTTTGCGAGTCACGTCATATCTAGATATCAAATGTTCATATCTTCTGTAATAACTTCTTAAAAGTATTTAATAATTTATGAAATCTGTAACCTTGTTGTAAAAGTTTGGATGTGAGAGTAAGGTTACGCTCATTAAAATCATCAAGGGTAGAACAAATGCGAGCGAATCGTACAAGTTGAGATATATACAGCCCGTAGGATGGAGCTAGGGGACGTCGCCGTCAAGAAAGGGGAAATTAGTAATAGCAAAATCAAAATCATCCCTTTTATCATAAACTTTTGTTTTTACTTTACCAGAGTCAACGATGATACTTAGATCCAGAAAAGGGCAGAATGTAGAATCATTGTTTGCCTTGCTAAGTTTCAGATAGTGTGGGTAAATGGTGTCAACATAAGCTAAAAACTGGGGACTGTCAATAGTAAGGATATCGTCAATATACCTGCTATTATCATTGAAAAAAGAAATAAGTTTATCACTATTTGGTACAGTTCCATTTTGTAGTTTTTTCATGAAATCCCGTTCGTAACAGAACAGAAAAAGACCTGCAATGAGAGGTGCACAATTAGTACCCATGAGGATTCCAATGACCTGATGATAAACAATGGTGCAGAAACGAACATAAATGTTGTCTAGCAAGAGATTCAGTGCCTTAAGAGATATAGATGATAGTGCCTTAAGGGACCGACCATTTAACCTGAAGGGGGGATTATGGTTTTTTTTTTTCTGGACAGAAAATTTTTTTCGCGCTTCGCGCGAAAAAATGTATTTATTTTTTTCACGTGTATCAACAAAATTTTTTTTTTTCAAAATTAACATTATTTTTTGGGGCAGAAAGCCTCCTTCAGAAAATTTTTTTTCATCATCTTGGCAGCCAAAATATTTTTTTCACACAAAATCGGATCCAAAATATTTTTTTTAGAAAAAAACCATAACCCCCTTCAGGTTAAATGGTCGGTCCCTAAGAGATATAAATAATCCAGAAAAACTGGGACGTAACTTACATTCTTTACATAATAGTGGATATCGACGAGATATTCTGAACAAATCCGTTAAAATGGCTTTGGATTCCAGTGACCTGAAGACTTTACATATATACTGGCCTCTCACTGATACTGCCGATGTCTACTGTTGTAAGAGATATTGTTGTAAGAGATATTGGAGAAGAATCCTTGCTTTTTGTTGCAGAAAATAAACTGAAGACTCGAAAATTTAAAAGACCATTTAATAATTTCACCCAAATTGGATTTAATCAAATTATGTGGAAGGGTTGTATTAAGTGTAGAAAAATCATAACTGTCAATAGATGAAACTGGTCTATCTATAGATTGTAGTTTATCTAAAACTTCAATAGAATTTTTTTACACTCCAAAAGTAATTTACACCAGAGTTTTGATATGTTTTTTTCATTTTTGTTTACAATTTTCTCAACCGGGCTTAACATTATTTAACCGGACTAAGCCAATTATACGCTAAGTCTTCTTAACTAAACTGTTCGCCGAGAACTCCGCTCACTGTTCGCCGAGAACTCGGCTCAATAGGGGTGTTGGATTTCAAAAATATATATTCAATTCTTATGCTGGCAAATTTTCTGAAAGTCTCAAAGACCACTTTTTTTTTATTTTACCTAGCAACTTCTCTTAAGAATTGTTTCGATTGGGACAAACATTTTCACAAATCGGATTTAAAAATATTCAATTCTAATTTTTGTAAATCTCATGAAAAGTCTCAATCACAGTATTGACAAAATGACATTTTAAGTTTAAATTCTTTACAAACCTCGGAGGGCATATTATTTTATATTGCATTTTTACTGCTTATTACTTTGAATTCATATCATTATAAAAATCAAATTTTATGATATGCACTTCCACGAATTGCTTCCATCGTGGCTAGATGAACATCTTGTAATTAAACGTTAACAGTAATTAAAAGTAATTAAAGATAAATATATGAAAATGATGTATATGCATGAAAATTGCGCCGAACAGTTCATACATCGATCATAGTTAAATCATGAAAATTATAAAAACGAGAACTGATTATATTTATTTTCCGTAGCCCGAAAGGTCGGATGCAAATAAGGTAGAGGGGGTACATACCCCCTCATACAGCAAAAGAAAAATAAATTGTTGCAAGAATTCTATATTAAGCAAGCCGTATATTCTTAATTTTTGCATACATATGAAAAAGAAAGGAAATTGGGTAAATGTCAAGGAGACAACATCCCATATCAAGGTTAGAACCGATTCAATAAATCTGTCCCCACCGTCAGTTGGTTGCATCCGTTAAATTAGCTTTGAGATCTAGTGACCTGAAAATTTCACATAGATACTGGCCTCTCACTGATACTGCCGATGTTTACTAAAATATGTGGTGATTCTCGACCAAATCGTTCGGGAAGTTTTGAGTGTGATTTTTCTTCCGTCGTGCGGTAGTGTTTTATTTGCAGACCAGGGTCCTTTAGCTAGCCGGCATATTAGCGGCGAGCACCCTTGACCATTCTTTCAAAATTACGTATTGTCATTTTCTCTCTTTCAAGATTGTGGCCATGGAGTTAGCAGTCATCTGTATTGGGTTTTATTTGTATGTTTCTTATACTATAGGGAAGCAGGAAAGATAAAGGGGAGGTTGGTACGGCATCAAACCGGTTTAACTCTACCGCTGTTTTTTGCTAGTGCCAGTACCTAGTTCGGCTGTCCCGAGCTCCTATCGAGCTCCTACCATTGTAGATGTCTTCTATTGTCCTTTTTATTTCATTTCTGCATTCATTAAAATTTTCTCCTTCTCTTAAAACAAGAAACCAGCAGTCCTTATAAAATGTTCTTTCCTACGACTTTGGACAATAGTCTAAGATTATCCTCTGACTTTGCCAAAATCGACTTTGTTAAATGCAATCCATTCACATGTTTTCTTCTCAATAAGGCTGAAAATGCCTAATCATAAAGGGGAGCTGCTTCACCAAAGCCAGACCCTTGGATCTTAAAATCCCTAGAGCGAAATTTACCTTTGAAAGCATTGGTCCAAAGTCTGTGTACTTACAACTTGCCCTATTTCTAGAGTGGTTCACTCAGCAATGGTCCGATTCTGGGAAAGATTTATATCATTTAGGATCATCTTTCGCTAATCCAGAGCATGCCATAAAGTATGAGGTAATAAGTACCCGACGAGTAAGCGAAGACATTGAAACCACTGAAAATTTTCGTCTAATGCCATAGACTCAACCTCAGAGAGCCCACCAAAGAGTTTCAAACCATAGGAGGTCCATCCCTTTTGACAGATGGTTCATCTTCAGTAGAAGCAGGTGCTTGAACAACACTAGAAGTTAGAGATTTTTTTTTTATTCTCCGATGAGAAAGTATCCTCCTGACTACGTGGTCCAACTAAAACCTATCTTCCTCGGCCTAATTTGGCATTAAAAACAATTTGAAATTTGGAATATATATGTTGCGAGACAGCTGAATGTCATATAAATTAGACGGAGTAAGAAAGTTTGTGTAGCTGTCGTACATGGAGAACAGCGAAATAAAAATCAAATCTTAAAAAAAAATACAAGAAAGAAAAGGCCCAAATTTTCGGAGTTAACTCCTTTTGCGATGGTGAAAAGAGAACAGATACATCACCGTGGACCTTAACTCCTTTCACGAAGGTGAAAAGAGAACAGATACATCACCGTGTCTCGGTCCACGGTGATGTCTGCAAAAAAGTTTGACATGGGCTATATGACTATATCTTCAATAGCTTTCATAATTTGCCGGTAATTTCTCAAAAACACATAAATTACTAGATTCATGCTATAGTTTTCTTTCAAACTGCTACTAGGGGATCACAAAACACATCTTGTTCTATATTTTATTGTACGACTTTCCATCAGTTGTCCATTTACCCGTGTCCATCAAAGTTTTGTTTTATACTGATCACTTGGTACTTAACTTTAAAGGACACCAGATAAAAAGAACCGATGGAACCATTTTGATCAGTGATTGTTGGTCAGTGCCAAATCAGAAATCAATCTTAAAATTTGAGTTGTTACGTTTCGAGATCAGAATAGTTACATACAGCATCCCCCCCCTCCGCCCCACTCTAGGTGCATTAACCCCAGGCTTCCTGGAATTAATTGTGCTATAGAGGGTAGCAAGTAAGGACAATTAAAAAATGTGTTATCCTCTTGCTGTAACAAATTACAGACCAGTTAGTGTTTTACCTATTTTTCAAAATTAAATGAAAAGGTTTTGGAAATTCAGTCGTATGATTTCTTTGATTTAATTTTTAATGAATTTCTATGTGCTTTCGGGAGGGGACATTGGTTGTCAGACCACCTTGCTCAGATTACTTGAAGACTGGCGGGCAGCTCTTGATAAAATTCATTATACAGTGTTCTGAGCAAATGGACTGACATCCAAAAAGGCGTACCTCAAGGGTCAATACTGGGACCATTATTGTTTAATATTTTTCTAAACGACATTTTCATTTTGTTAAAGAGAGTAATTTGTATAATTATGCTGATGATAACACTTATTCTTTTAGTAGTACATATTATGATGTCCTTATTTCTACTTTAGAGTCTGAGTGACTGGTTCAATATAAATAAGATGTAGTCCAACCCTGATAAATTCCAGGTGCTGGCAGTTGGTAAGAAAACATATTAAAAAAATCCTTGTATTAAAATTAAAGAAAATACATTATCTTGCGAAGAAACAGTAAAATTATTAGGTATAGATATTGACTATCAACTAAAATTCAATACACATATTAGCAACTTGTGCGAAAAGGCGTCACAACAATTAAATGTACTGAAAAGATTGGGATCTGAGTTATCTAAACCAAATAAACTTACCATTTTTCATACTTTTATATTGGGTAACTTCAATTTTTGCCCTTTGGCCTGGCATTTCTGTACAGAGAAAAATTCTAACAAACTGCAGAGAATCCAAGAAAGAGCTTTGCGTTTTAGTTATGAGGATTCTACATCGGCATATGTTAATTTATTGGAAAAAGCCAAAGTGCCAGCCCTGCAAGTCAGAAGAATCAGAACAATGGCACTTGAGAGATACAAAATTATAGATAATATGGCACCTCCCTGCTTAAATGATTTGGGTAAAATTAAGAATTCAAAATATAATTTTAGTTACAGTAACATTTTAGAAATTCCACATATTAAATCTACTACGTACAGTAAGAGATCATTTAAACATGCTTCTGCTGCTTTATGGAATAGTTTGCCGGACCATTTCAGGACTGAAAACAGTTTCTCACATTTTAGGAGCCTGATTCAGTCCTTGAATGGCTCCGATTGTCGTTGCTCGGCTTGAAGGTAATTTACTTAAATGTTATGCTAGTCTTCGCTTAATATATCTATTATGTTCTTTATGTTACTTGTTTGTTTATTCAAATTGCAGCTTTGCTATAGCTATTTATGCTTTATTTTGCTTGCTGTTCTGGAAAGAAGTTAATTTTTTGATAAATCATAGTTTTAAATTTTCTAACGAAATTATAAGTGATTTATATATAAGTGTTCTGATTCTAATTTGCATTTGCATGGTTTCTTATGTTTAATTTTTGTATGTTAAATTTTTAGTTTCAAATGAAGTTTTCAATTCTCAATCAATATATCATTGACTTCTTACCATGTAGTTTTATATACTAGGTATGCTCTTTGTATTTTATGGCATGCAATGTGTTATTACGTTATGATATACGTTTTTATTTTCGGTAAAAAGCTCTATAGAGCTTGTGTATTTATGTTGTACTGAATACCGAATTTCAAATAAAGTTTTATTTACTTACTTACTTTCGTTGCAGTTGTTGTCTTTTTTACTTGGCGCTTATTCGGTCCGTTCTTGTTATTTGTCGTAACTGGTCTTTAGTAAGATTTTCTTAACATTGGAAATTCCCATTTATATACTTGTAGATAGGAAATTCACCGATTTAAAAATGGATTAAAATCCATATAGAAAAACCTGCAATTTTCCACTGATGTGATAGTAAGATTATGGACATAATCAATATTAGCTAAAATTACTGCATTTGCGAATCATTGACCATAGGTAAACAGCTAGATAAGTCTACTTTCACTTTCATCATCCTTACTTTTGTGCATTTGCCGAAAGGTAATGATATGGTTGTCACATTGTGTTCTGGGCTGCCAGGTTGTAAGCACCTTAGGTCCCTGTAGGTAAACAATTTTACTTACAATTCGGAGTAACCCGGCACCTGAATGATCGGTTTAGGGGTTTCAAGGTAGTGGCTAAATATCCTGCCCCTACCCATTTCTCCCCTTTTCCAGTGGCAGTCAAAACGCGTTGTCTTGATTGTCCTTCCACTTTTATTTCATTCTTCTTTCAATTATTATTTTTTGTATTTGATTAAATTGTACTCGTCCTATTATAGCTGAAGGCTTACTGGGCGTTAATTAATCTCTTTTGGGATTCGAAGCCAGAGATGTTTTTTTGATATTGCCTGCCTCCGAGGCAGGCAATATCAAAAAACATTTTTGGTTTCGAATCCCAAAAGGGATTAGACGTTAATATAACTTTAATCAATCAAAATTTAATACTGATTTTGTATTCTACTGATTCCGTTTAAAAACATTAATTCATTTTAATACGTCGATTTTAAGGTGTGTTTGTGTGTGTGTGTGTGTGTGTGTGTGTGTGTGTGTGTGTGTACTGGACCACAGGCAAGCCCCACTGGTCTGTTAAATTTTAAAGAGAAATCATCGGCATTTTATAGTAAAAGCGTAGTACGTTCGGTCTTCTACTTTAGTTCGACCTTCTGGTTGTAATAAAGATTCTTTCTTTTAATCCATACCCACACATTACAAATGTATAATTAGCTAGGCTATTCCTGCTATGGAATAGCCTAGCTATATAGATAGTTCTTGGGGGGAAGTGAGGAGTACGCTTGCGCAGTGAGGAGAACGCATGCGCAGAAGACTAACCAATAGGAATTTCAGATTGTCGAAAATCAAAATGGCGTCCAGTTTCGTCCTGATAAAACGGGGAGGGGTTTAATTTTTCTGTTTCCTTGTGGAAGTTGAAAAGAATTATAAACATTTACTATAGGTGGTACTAGGAACAGGTTTGTAGAGGATGATGGGATTGGTATTGCAATTTCACTTAGGCAGATTTATAAATGTAGATATGATAAAAAGAATAAGAACAGTAATGTATAAATTTAAAACCAGGAGTTAATAAATAAAGATGAGGTATTGTGTAATAATCAATAATATACAAATACTAATATGAGAAAGGTGCAACCTTAAAAGCGAGCGAAGAATAAAGGCACGGACCATTTGATTTTCATGGGCTGGGATTTTTACCCGAGCCGGGAAATTTTGTTGGCCCGCGGGCCAGATTATTTTTTTTTCAGCTGTACACTATGCTAGGACGGAAATTTTGTTGGTCCAGGCACTTTTCTAATAGACAAAGTCAGAGCAAGATTATTTTTTAACCAACTGAAGGTGCTGGTCAGATTTTTTTTGGGACAAGAATTTTTTTCTAAAAATACCAGCCCCCTCCCTGAAATTATTCCCTTAAGTGTTTAAAAAAACTACCTTCTCTCCTGGCTTCGACAAACAGATTTGCCAGACCCCTGTGTTCTGCAATATCTCATTTAGCTTTTTTGGCCAGTCGAACTAAAACCAGAGAACGGAGGAAAACATCAATAACAAGGGGGTTGCTTTCAGACATGTGCAACATGAACTTGAGGTTCTTCAAAATAAAAAAAAAATCAGTGTTACCTGGATAAATTCCAAAGCAGTGGAAATATTTATGGTGTTTTTTTGGAAAGAAATTGAATTCATGGTATCAAAATAATGCGGTTTGTTTTGTTTGCAATGGCGATGTGTGAGACTTCATAATTCACGATCTCAACATTAAAAGCTATCTCAGAATGCACTGTAATCTCAACAGCACTTCAGCTCTTTGATTTTTGATTTTATGTAGAGTTGTATGTCCTTGTATGTGAACATTTCCGGCGAAGCAGACGCTAAGTTGTTCTCATTTAACGATTGACAATTTTCACAATTATTTGAGCATTGTGGTGTTTTAAAGAGTAATGCCAATTTATTTGAAAGTTTTCAGTCGAATAGCCTATACACGCCAATCTCTTATGGAAGCATTCCAATTAAGGAAAGGGGTACAGCATGTACAGTACATCAAGTCAAGTCAAGTCAAAGCTTTATTTAAGGGGATACGATACAGTACCAAGGGCAGATAATAACGTCGCCGGATCTGGAATGTTGTTTTCGCGACGTCACAGATTAGAATCACCGGACTTCGCGAATTGCGGACAGGTTACTGTCTGTGAAAGCATGTAAAATAAATCTATGATAGAATCAATGTGGTTAAATATGAATTGCTCATAGCGAAATAGGGAACGTAGCAGCTCAAGATTCGATATGCTTCTCAAATTGAAACCTGATAGCAAAAATCTCCTTTCGGCATCGTTTCCAATAGCACCATTTTTTCCCAACGGCATCGTTAACAATAGAATTAATTTTCAGGGCAATTTCACGGCATTTTACGATTTGAATTTTCAGGGGATGCTTTGAAAATTCAATTAAAAATCCCGTGAAAATACTTTCATGGGTTAAATACAAAATGCTGTGACAAAGTATTATCAGTATTAAATAATAGACGAGAGTATGATATCGAAGAGGCATTATCACGATACACATGCGTGATGAATAATTATTGATCATTTTTTAACTTTAAATGAGGGTCGGTATGATCTTTTTTTCGGGACAACAGGTAAGGCCAATTATTTCACAGAGAATTCGGGGAAAAAAACAAGTATCAGGAACGGAATTCGGTCAATTTTATTTTTCGGGATGACTGAGGGAATTGTACATTTTTTTCTGGGGAAATCGGGATCAAAACCCTCCTAACCACACCCTTAAATTAAACCAACGCAAGATACAATGAATTCTAATTTTTTTTTCATTAAAAGTCACTCTATATTGATATATGTACTTGAACAGCGGCATAAGGGAAATCATCACAAAGTCACTAGAAGGGTCGAGTTGTATTCGACTCATCTTTGTGAATATCTTCAGACGCAAGTAATCATTAATCACAGGATAAATTCTCTGTTCTGTTTGATGTCTTTTATTTCCTGTTCAATGAAATTGAATTCTGTTCTATTTTTCGCAACACCAATAAGCGTGAAAACATAAGTTTACGACGTTTTTCCAAGCAAAATATAATGTAACGTAATTTCGCGCTAAAACCGGGAATGCTCATTTGTAGTGATAAAAAATGCCAGTTTTCTCTCTCTAGCTTTAAATTAAGCACATGGACCCCAATTTTTCAAAGCGAATTTTGGAAGAGTGATGTTTCACGGAGATCTCTGGGAATTATGAAGAAAAAATCAGTTCACAATTTTTTTCTATGTGAAATTTTACTTACAAGAAATGAAAGTTTTTTCTGTAAATATGAACATAAATGTCAATTTCGAACCACAAATGTTGAAATTTTCTTTTAGAATTTATACTTACCTTCTTAAGAAATATCTCAGGAAACTGTAGCTAAAAACCGGAAGCAATTAGCTTAATTCATTCAAAAGTTATGACATTTTACTTATTGTTGTAAAAATACAATTTTTACGCAATATTTTGAAAAATGGGCAATTTTGAATCGCAATTATCTCGAAAACGAAATCATGAAGGTATATTTTTCTTTGCAGATTTGGAAAGAGCATACTCAAATTGACTTAATTTCAAAATTTCACGAAAAAATCAGTTCAGGATCTTTACTGTATCGTATCCCCTTAAAGACGAGAATACATACAAATAACATAAGCTCTATAAAACATAACAACATCAGATAAAACAGACATGACAATACAATCACACATCAAGTACATTTACACATACACATAGCACAATAATACAGCACATATAAACACAAAAATCATGCATTTAAAGATTAAAACATTTAAGCTGGCAGTTTTAGTAATAAAAGCTAAGCATTAAGCACTATAAGCTAATTTATTGGCATGCACTACAGCTACATGAGCTACCACTCCATGTGCTGATTAATTTTGAAAAATTGATTTAAATTTGTTTCATGTCTTAGATGTTGTGGTAGCTCATTCCATATTTTAGCAGCAGAGTAGCGAAAACTTTTAATACCATACCTACTAGTTCTTACTTGTGGTATTTCTGCTGTGTTGCTGTATCTAAAAGAATAATTATGTTTCTTTATATTTATTAAATTATGTAAATAAGATGGTGTTTGTTTATTTATTATTTTAAAAGTTTCAATAGCAATCGATCTTAATCTGCGTATTTTCAATGATGGTAATTTTGACAATTTCAATAAATCTTCATAAGTACTGGTATAATCATTATAGACAAAACGTAAAGATCTTTCCTGTATTTTTTCTATTTTAGCTGTATTTTTCTCAATGCAAAAATGCCAAGTTATTGGACAATAATTAAGATTTGATAAAACAAAAGAGTAATATACAGTAATTCTACCAAGCCTATTTAAAAATTTCCCTATCCGTTTCAGAACATTAAGTTGCCCAGAGGCCTTTTTACAAATTTAAGATATGTGTTTGTCAAAATTTAACTTGTAATCAATTGTTACACCAAGCAGTTTTACATCTTCTTCACACGCAATCATATTACCGTTTAAATTAAATACAATTTCCTGATCAAAACATTTTTTTCCCAGAGCCAAAGCTTGAAATTTATCTGGATTAGCTTTCATAAAATTATAATCAAACCAATCCAGCATTTTTAGACTGTCATTTTCTAAATAATTTCAAGGTAAGACATTTTGTTCGTTATAGTAATTTCAACTTCAGTGAGTTCACTGAAGGTGTTGCATTGACATATTTTTCATAAATGATTGCATTTGTTGGCTAAGTTAGCGACTTCAAGCCATCTTTACGTTGTCATGACATCTGCGTTCGCCGTTTTCCTTGCTTGCCTTGGTTCTCATGTAGTTGGCTATATTTAGAACAAAAATAAAGTGAAACGTGACACTTGAAATGAACATACCGATTGATAAACTGGTTTGCCGTTCAACAATGCTACGCTCGGTAGTGTAACACAACAGGAGCCCAGTTTAACCGATTGATTGACTGAAATTTTACATTTTTTAATGTATTACGGCTCCGTAGCAACAGTAAGGACTTGAGTTTTCCACTACGACAAACAGCAATATCTTGCACACAAATGCAAAACACTCACATTTGCATTAATCCTTTTTGAAGCAAACACTAGTAAATATATACTATAACTCTGACGAAATTTTTGCAATGAAAATTTCACACTCTGTTTGTCACGCAAGTACGAGAGTTCGATGTCGCCATATTGGACGAATAGTCACGCGAGAGTTCGATGGTGACGATGTTTGCGAAAGATTTGAACTGCAGCAATAGGTACGATCTATTTATAGCTATTTGAAAAAATCCCATTTTTACCACGTTTCTACCATAAAGAGCGAGCTTCGCTCGCTTATAAAAGACTTTTCAATTGTGTTAAACAAAGCGTGATTATAGTTTGTGGAGATACAACGAAGGTGGAAAGAGGTAGAATTGTGTTTTTATACGACCGCAAAAAATTTGAGGTCGTATATTGGTATGGTGCTGTCGTCGTTGTCGTTGTCGTTGTCGGCGTAGACACTTTTGTTTTTGGTAAATAACTTTAGTTCTAGATGATCAATCCTTATGAAATTTTAACACAATGTTCCTTGGCACAAAAGAAAGACTATGACTTGTTTTGGTAATTGTGGCCCTGCCCGTTTTTAAAAAAGGGGCCAAAAAGGGCCAAATTTTGTGTTTTCATATATTTGGCTGTAGAATATTTATTTTTTATCAGATTTTGATGGGGTTTCTTTCAGTGTGCTCCTGAGGAAATTTCCAATCTGCAATATCTAAACGGATTTCACGCTGCATGTACTGTTCTTGAGATAAATGGGGCCTGAAAGGGGTGAATCTCAAAAATTTTATTATTTTTATTTTTAGTCCGATTTTGATGCAGAAATTAACATGGGGCTGAACCATCAGATTTTTGATAACGCCTTTCTTTTCCGAGCTATAAGGGGCCAAATGGGGTCAAAATTGCAAATGTAGAAATAAATTAAATATTTTATTTGTCATCAAATTTAAATGGAATTTTTTCATTGGAATCCTCCTGAAGTAGGCTTTCAGGTGTGAGCCAACAGATTTTGCATAGCTCATATGGTTCCAGAGCTATTAGAGATCAAAAAGTTGATTTTTATTTTCTGTAGTTTGTGTCAACCTAATTTCTGTGTTAAGCTCTTTATTGTGTCCATCTAATTACTGTGTCAAGCCTTTTACTGTGTCCGCATTCAAATCAAATTACATTTGTTCAAATTTCAGTGGTCGACATGCTGCGGTCGTATCATGCTGCGCTCGGCGTAGCCCTTTATTTTTTTTTTTTTTTGCGGAAGAATAAAGAGCTACCGGTGTTTATTTGTGTGTGCTGTAAAAGGTTTATGTTTCGAAGCCAAGTACACGAGAAAGAATTTAATGCAAAAGATGAGAGGTTGAAAGAAATGTTAAAAGGAGAGAAGCATATTGTGTGTAAAAAAAAAAAAACGTGTAACTCGTATGTGTGTAAGAAGGCTATACCTCCTCAAGCATTGATAAATAATTTAGAAATGGATAAAGATCCTTTTGAAAGAAAAGTTTAGTAATGCTCAGTAGTTGGAATAAACTTGGTAACGACGTGGTTACTATAAAATTTTGATTTCATTCGGATACAGATATTGGAGACCAAAAGAAAATAAATCCAAAATATAAAAAATGTTAATAGTTGGGAATCTTACAAGATAAATAAAAACACTAAACTACAAAAGTATACATAACCACAAACGCACAAAAAAAACCCAGAAGTTATTTCAGATCTTAGTTGATAAGGGGTGAAAATGATGATATCATTTCTTCATTGTATGGAAAATTACCATAAAAATTTCTTTTTATGTAACCCCTATAGATTGCGGTTATGTTATTTTATGCGATGTTGGCCTCGTCGTCGGGGTCCGGATCTCTGCGTCTTCTATCTGTGGACACATAGGTTTCCGCAAACTTATCTTTTGCTATGGAACTGATATCCCAATATAGTATTTTAAAATAATGATCAATATGAGTTATGATATAATTTTAGAGCCTACCGTGTTTTAATTGTTTTTAGGTTGTTACAATTTATTTTTGATATTTTGATCACTTTGCATCCGTTTTTGTTAATGTAAACATATTTTATTAACTAAATCACATATAACAAAATAACATTCAAATAGCACAATACACATTACAAAGTTAAAAGGAATCCGGAAACCATAGACGAAGCTTTGATATAAATCCGTTTCCGTTTTTGTTGGATATTTTTTTATTGAATTCTTTGCAAACAAATCGTACAGAAGTTACTACTCTCGTATGCCTATCTATTACCAGGTTTGAGTTAGGAGGGGGACAAAATGGCCACGCCAAAATGTTCTAAACTTTTTTATTTTTCAAAGATTCCTTGTGTTAAACATGTAGTAAATGTTATATATCTTTAATACTGTTTTCAATATACACGAGATAAAAAGGGGTTAACGGGTCAATGGAGCCAAAAACTTCATTTTTGAAGGTATTTAAAACTTTTTTCATCCGATTTTTTTTTATTAAACTCTTCTCGGGAGATATCTCAGTAGTATACCTTTCCTTTTTCAAAATAAAAGGGACTGAAGGGTTTATAAGCGTTATTTTCAAGGGTAAATCTTTTTTTTTTTTCATTTTTGATCCAATTTTGATGGGATCTTTTTTCATTGTAGAGCTTTCAGAATATCTTTCATCTCTTATCGTTTTTTAGATAAATAGTTTACAAAAGGCTAAAAAGTACATGTAACTCAAATGTATTGTGTATTGTGTCAAATATATTAGGGACCGACCAAAACAAATTATTTATTTTTTGCATGCGTATCAACAAAATATTTTTTCCAAAATTAACATTATCTTTTGGGACAGAAAGCCTCCTTTCAGAATTTTTTTTTTCATCAGCTAAAATATTTTTTCACATAAAATCAGATCCAAAATATATTTTTAGAAAAAAACCATAGCCCCCCCCCCC
>MJUU01065344.1:0-20709 GCA_002080025.1 Modiolus philippinarum | reverse complement strand
AACATGGTAGAATTATTAAAGTTATGATCATGTATTACGTATAATAATACAAACAATTATGGGTTGAGCACTTTATGAGGGCTGGACATGTCTCTTCACAAAAAAGTAAACTGTAATTTATATCAAGAAAATTTGTTATTCCACTAAATTACCAAATTTATACAGTTTGAAATATTTATGGATTAAAATGGTAAAACAATTTTATATAAACCAAGAAAAAGGAATATCACAGGAGCATTTTCCTGAGATGGCGACTGGAAAGTATCTAATGGCTAGCTTATATATTTTTTCTTAGTTTTCCTATCTCTATGTACATCACGAGACAGAGAAACGAATTTAATTCACTATTTCATTAAACACCGGTTAACGGTCAATCGGACGAAAGGTTTTCCGAATAACCGGTTACAATATATCTGTGAAATTGCAATCCCCCCAAAAAAAACCAAAGACGAAAACCGTAAACCCCCTAAAAATATCGAAGAACATCTGGAATGAAATCAAGTTAGCACTTGTAAATGATTTTCAAGCAAATGCAGGAGGAATTCATTATGACTTGTACTTGTTACGAATTTTTTCGTTGTTAATTATGGAAGTCAGACAACGATGTAGCAAAAGCTTAGGCACTATCCACAAAGTACATTTGTAAATTAATACCCCCTTCCCAACCCGACATTGAATCGGTCCATCGTGATGGAAATTGTGTGATTATTCATATTTTATCCCTATTGTATTTATACCTCTTTTTTACTTTTTTCCTTCAGATAATTGACGAACATGTCGAGAAGGAACAGAAAAAATAGGAATGGTATGTAAATATAAATAGTGATAAAAAAATTTGAATGGAAGTTTCTGTTCGCTTTATTTGAGAGAAAAAGTATCAGTAATGTAAAATGTACGTTATACATATAGACTGATTAATTGCATCTTGACCGTTGACGTCAATATAGCTTTTTGGCCACGCGGTTTTCTGTTTTCGTTACTTTGAAATTGACCAAGAAAAATAAGCAACAGCAAATAAGTCATCCTCCCAAGTCATGTGTCCTTAGTCCACGCACGGCTTCGAGTTCCTGAGTTCACGTACGCTCGAGAGAAATTACGTTGACTCAGAACACCTGACTTTGAAGGATGCAAATAAGTGAAATTAGTCAAATCTAACGAATGGAGTAAAAGTGGTGTTAAATACAAAGTCTGATAGGTGAAAAGAATGGTTGTAACTAGTTACCTACGTCACCAACGGTTACCGCAGGTCTAGGAGCCGCTCGACTCCGTCCGTCCGTCCGTCCATCCGTCACGCTTTGGGGTACCAAGTTTGTGTAATCTGAAACTAAGACACCTTTAATCCGATACTTTTGAAACTTTGCACAGTTGTTCTAGACACATTGAAGATGTGCACCTTCTCTTTTGGTGAGATGTGGATAAAAATTGTCGAATTGATCCATTGTTGAACTTAGTCATTTTTTCATTAAATTTTAACATTTCGGTACTGAGGTTGTGTAATCTGAAACTCTGACACCTTATACCTGATGCTTTTGAAACTTTGCACAGTTGTTCTGGACACATTGAAGATATGCAGCTTCCCTTTTGGTGAGATTTGGATAAAAATTGTCGAATTTATCCATTGTTGAACTTAGTCATTTTTTCAGCATATTTTAATATTACAGTGCCTGGTTTGTGTAATCTGCTGTCTAAATACCTCTGAAAGTTTGCACTTTTGTTTGAACACATTGATGATGTGAACTTCCCTTTAGGCAAGTTTTGATTTAAAAAATGTCAAATGTCAGATTTATATATTATTGAACTTGTACTTTATTTTATCATATTATATCATCATGGTACTCAATTTTTATCCAAAGACGTTGCAGATTTTTGAACGCACTGATCATGGGCAGCTATTCTTGAATTTTTGCATTGCTTTCACACATTTTCTCATAAGGATTCAAAGTATGTGTTTATTTG
This sequence comes from Modiolus philippinarum, assembly GCA_002080025.1. Taxonomy (NCBI): domain Eukaryota; kingdom Metazoa; phylum Mollusca; class Bivalvia; order Mytilida; family Modiolidae; genus Modiolus; species Modiolus philippinarum. The sequence goes on along the minus strand of MJUU01065344.1, from coordinate 18,753 downwards.
AAACTCAGGTATGGTTTTTCACCTTTGCTGAAGTGATATGGACTATTTTCATGTTATGCTTTGTTCAACTTTGTACATTTAATATTGTATTTTTCTTCTTTTTTTGTCTATAACAGTAATAGGATGGAACTTGATAACTTGCATTTGAAGAATGCTTTGGTAATAAGGTAAATGAATACTTGCTTGAATTGGTAAACCTGTACATGACATTCTGTTAGGTTGGGGAAAAAAACAACACTTTCTCAGTTGAACACGGGTGACGGTGACGCAGGTCCAGACATGTAATTGGTTTTGTTTTACTAAGAGTCGGAAGGACACAGTTTTCAATCAAATTCATTTATGCAAAAGAGTAAAAAATTAATGTCCCTGGTCATGGAAGTCTTAAATATATGTATAGTAGACATTATATATAAAATAGAAAAGATCAGAAACATCAATTGGCCTTGTTCATACAAATATACTTTTACATGGCTTAGCCACTTTGTAACTGCTGTTTAGAATTTTCTAAACAGACGTAACTGACACTGTTCAGGGTTATATGAAACTTTGTCATCGCCAAGCCATTTTGGGTGATTTATGTATTTAAAAGTTTATTTTTTAGACGTTATATTTTATATGCAAAGCGTACGTAATAAATGATTTGATATTGATTGTACAATCGCGCCGAAATTATGTTGAGGGTTGTGTGGGATGTTTCTTTTTTAAGACCGGGAAATTGGAATCTGAATGCCATTGTGACAGGGAAAGGGGTGTTTTAAACCCGGGGAATAGGGATTTTGTGGTGAAATTTAACGGAATTTGCAATAATTGGTTTCTTTTTGCAAAATATGTCCTGGGTTTCGGGATTTTGTCATTAATGACGAAAAATCTGGATGAGACCCCCTTTCATCCAAACCGAAAGAGGAGCGTCATATAAGAAATTATAAATTTCATACAAGTTAAAGTTTAACCATTTACCATTTACCACTTCTGTAAAAGCCACCTTTAGCAGATGAACCACTTCCTGTAGACTGTCCTCTTCAGGAAATGTAAAAATCCTTATCGCTTAAAATATATCATTATTCAAGTCTCACCGTGTGAGTGGTCGATATTTACACAACCCACCATTTTATTTAGGCACGGACCATTTGATTTTCAGGGGGAGGGGCTGGTATTTTTTAGAAAAAAATTTTCTGGCCCTGACTTTTGCCAAAAAAATTCTCTGGCCAGCATCTGGGTTGAAAAAAATAATCTGGCCCTGATCCTGTCCATTAGAAAAAAAGCCCGGCTCAACAAAATTTTCTAGCATTGTGTATATGGGAAAAAATAATCTGGCCCGCGAAGCGGGCGAAAAAAAATTCACGGCTCTGGTGAAAATCCCAGGCCCCCCCCCCCTGAAAATCAAATTGTCCGTGCCTTATAAAATGCCCGTTCCAAGTCGGGAATAAGACGGCTTGCCAAAAATGTTCTGTGTTGGGTTGTTTCCCTGATTTTGTCGTATGTTATGCAGATTTTCAAGGTCAATTCCGCTTCCCGCTTAAACCCAATTAAGACCCACTGTGTTCTCAAAAGAAAAAAAATGAAAGAGTGAAAACATAGGTTATTCAAAAAACGTGCATGAGCCAAAATCCAAAATCATAATTAATGGAACAGCACTTCAAGTGCTTTAATTGATTTATATGTTTTAACAGGACTATGATATATGAACCCTCTTTAATTTGTACCATACAGTTAAAATAAGTAAGATTAATTAAATTTTGCAGATTCTATCACTCCACCAAAACCAGACGAAGAAGAAGTCTTGCGAGATACTTTCTATAAACAGGGATTTGATGTAGAAAATATGATGGGCACTTCTGGAGCATTTAAAATGCCAGAACAGGACTCGACCGAAAATGAGGCTGATACATCCCAGGGTGGGGAACCAACTGGATCTGGTTCTGGTATGTTGGGTGGTAGTGATGTGGATGAAGAAACGATGAATTTGATGAAAAGACTAGGAGTCGGTCCGGCAGCCACAATGACCCCCGAGGAAAGAGGAATAACAGAAGATGACTTAGCCCCTTTTGGAAACAATCTAGGACTTGGAGGGATGCAAGAGCGAATGTCTGGAACAGGAGGAATGTCTGGACTAGGAGGTGTTCAAGGTCTTTCTGGGATGGGAGGGATGCCAGTGGGCACGTCAGACACGAACAGAGGACAACAAGGTGAAATGGAGTTGTCAGAAGAAGAAATAGCAATGTTCAAAGGTTTGGAAAATTTAGGTGAAAAGGACAAAGAAGCAGCACTCCTTGCAATGGGTGGGCCAGAATTACTTCAACAGTACTATCAATCAACTGCATCCACCATGCAAGGAACAGCACCAGGAGGGGGAAGTGGAGGAATGTTTGGGTTCAATGGTCAGGCTGGTGGAAGCGGACAGGGTAGGGTGCCTGGTGCTGGTGGGATGCTTACAAGTGGAAGAAGTAATAGAGGAAGAGGAGGTTCAAACAGAGGCAGAAGATCCCAAGGTATGGGTAGGGGAGGCATTCCAGGTATGAGCGGAGGAGGAATTCCAAGTATGGGCGGAGGAGGAATTCCAGGTATGGGCGGAGGAGGCATTCCAGGTATGGGTGGAGGTAATGGTGACCTTAATCAAGAAAATATAATGCAGATGCTTCAACAGTTTCAAATGATTGAGGCGTTACCACAAAAAGAAAAGGAGGAAGCCCTTCTTTCAATGGGAGGACAGGAATTTTTGGATATGTACAATGAAAAAATAGCTCCACTAATGCAGATGGCCGGTGGTCAAGGTGGCCTACTAAACAGTTTGGCTGGTATGGGAGGAAATAGCACTGGTCAGGGCGGTGGAGGATTTGGTGGTTTGGCTGGACTACTTGGAGGACAAGGGGGTCAAGGGGGTGGAGGACTTGGTGGTTTGGCTGGACTACTTGGAGGACAAGGGGGTCAAGGGGGTGGAGGACCTGGTGGACTGGCTGGACTACTTGGCGGACAAGGGGGTCAAGGGGGTGGAGGACTTGGTGGACTGGCTGGACTACTTGGCGGACAAGGAGGTCAAGGTGGTGGAGGAGGACTTGATGGTTTGGCTGGACTACTTGGAGGACAAGGAGGGCAAGGTGGTGGAGGACTTGGCGGTTTGGATGGACTTCTTGGAGGACAGGCAGGAGGAGGACCTAGTGGTATGGCTGGCCTATTTGGAGGGCAAGGAGGTGGAGGATTTCCAGGGTTAGGGGGAATGGGAAGAGGTCAAGGACCAGGTGCAGGAGGACTTTTGGGGGGCAGTGGAAGGGGTGGTGGAGGTAGAAATAGAAGAAGGCAAGTTGATCCAAAGTTGTTAGAAGGGTTGAAAGATTTGAGTGACGAAGATAAAGAGGCTGCTATTAATGCAATGGGACTTAGTGAAGAAGATAAAATAGCAGCTTTAGAAGCTTTGAAAAATGGGAATACATTTTCTGATCAAAGTGAGACGTCGGCAGCTCGAGCAAAGAGAAAATATTGGGAACCTGGCGAGGAACCGTATGAACCTAAAGGTCCCGGAATGTATCAATTTTATCGGAGACAGCCGTTGCAACTACCAATACATAGCGCTGGTGCAGAAAGTCGGCGAACTTTACACGGACTAATGCCACTGCGTCGCAGAAAGAGGAGATTTGGCGAAAAGGATTTGGTTAGAAGTAAGTAGTTTTGTTTTGTTATCCTAGTTTTTGGTTATTCTTTGTCTTATTTGTTGACTTCACGACTATAAATGCAAATATTATCACAGATAAGTAAAGAAATACTGTTACAAGTGAAAATATTGGCATGTTGCTTTTGCAACTGTGTTCTTTACAAATCTTAATGTATTCAAATTAAGATAATAATGTTCCTCTGACAAACGTGCTATGGTGAGCTTTTGTCATTACTTTGCGTCTGATGTCTGTCGTAAACTTTTTATTCAAAGAGCTTCTGTTCTGAAACTGCTTGGCCAAGTTTAATCAAACTTGGGTAGTCCCCTCCATAATATATTATTTTTTTTGGTACCTCATCCAAGATGACTGTCAACAAGGAACAGAATCCAAGACAAATTCATTCAAAGATCTTCTTTTCTGATGGCATTGGAACTATTTAACCAGATAATAGTCATTTGGTTGTCATTTTTGAATTCCTTCCTCATCCAAGATGACCCCCAGCGGGTAACTTAGTTTTAATATAATTGCATTTAAAGATTTTTCTTGGAACGATCTTAACGGTTTGGGATTGTTCCCTTCAAAGTTTTTGATTTTTGCTTTCATACATGTACCTTATTTAACGTAGGCCCCTCCTGGAAATGCAGTCAAAGATCTTCTCTGAGACAGATCAAATTTTATCACAGTTTAACATAAGCTCCTATTTGAAATGGGTTCAAAAATCTTCTCTTAAACACTTGAACAATTTTAACCAAATTTTAGCATAACAGTCTATTGATGATCCCCTTCGAAGTTTAATGATTTTATTTTGTTATCCTATCCAGCAAGCTGCAAACGGGGAAGATAGTTTAATAAAATAATCTTTGTGAAATGCATTGAAAGATCTTCTCTGAAACCATTGAACAGTTTGCCCATTTGATTATAATAGATGTTAGGTTCCTCTCAAGAGTTTGTGACTTTTTATGTTGGCACCTCATTCAAGACGGCCGGCAGGGAACATAATTTAACATAAATAATTAGAGGATCTTCTCCTCTGAAACCACAAGAAAACTGGTACAAAACTAAGTATATATACATGTAGTAATAGTCTTGTGGTAGGTTCTCGTAAGGCGTTAATCATAGTCGTACCGTATCAGATGTGGAACCAAATGGGAGCATAAATTAACAACGGATTATAAATCTTATTGGGTTATCTAAAGGCGATGGTCCGGTAAAGCAGTAATTCTAATCGGAAGTGACATAATTATTATGTATCTTGTCATACTTTTGAAGAAGTATGGCCATCTTCCCGTGAATATATTTCATTCAGCATACTAATTTTGCGAATACATTTATTCTTTTCGAAACCTGCTTAAACGGGTCATATGTTATATACAATATCAGTATAAAATCAATTCAAGTGCATTTTCTTACATTTAGATAAAAGATTCTGCCAATGAACTTGCCATTTGAATACAATTTTGGCAGAATTTGACAATTTTTGTAGGTTTGTGTTAAAATTCGTTGTATAGGACCTCTAAAGCTGCCATTTGGAGGGGCAAATGTCTACACGTTCGCAACAAAAATTGGTTTTGGTTCTCAGTGTCCTTTGAGTAGTACCATCTCCCCAAACACCGTGAAAGAGCTTAAATGGTGTCAAAAGGCTATTTACAACCATTTTCGACTGCTAATAAGTCAGAAAACATACAAGTGTGGATATAGTGATTTTATATCTAATAACTGCACGTACCAGACCAGAGACCAACGTAAACAATTTTCGACAACATTTGTGCATATTTTGAAAATGACCCAACATATTAACAAAATTCACGCCTTAATGGCCATACTTCTTTGATCAAATTTGTCAAAGTATTGGTACAAATGAGCTCACAAAAAGACAGCAAAAATAAATAAATAAACCAAACCTGGGCACTTTTGAGCACAGTATCAGGAAACGGTAAATGACTGAAATTGTTTTGTAAATTAATAGTTTCAGTGTAACTTTGTGGATTGTTATAAACAGGGTTCATTTTTTCACAGAAGTTTCTTGTAGAAATCAGCTAAGAAAATGAATAACTTATCGACTAAAGAGAAAAGTAAGCTCATTGACTGGACATTTTCACAATTTATTTTTCAGCGCATGGGTCTAATATTGATGTGGAAGGCTATTTCAGACATCTTGTGCAGGAATGGACAAAATCAGGTAACAATATATGTATGTTCCGTCAATTTGAGTAAATTCCTGTAACTGTCTGTGACTGTTCTGTGACAGTAACCTAGTCCTGGTCAGAAGTACCTACAGAATTGAGGGGACAGACAGGGAAAAGGGAGACCAGAAGAAAGGGGATGGAGAAATAAGAGGGCTGGGAGAAAGGATCAAAGTGGTGGGAGAGATATCCACCTGTCCGCTCCCTCAAAATTGATTGTATTGAAGGATCTCAGTTTAAAGTTAAGGCTGAAATTTGAATAGAAAAATAGAAGTCATTTAAGCTAAAATCAGAAACTAAAGTATAGCTCTAGAGGTACAACAATGCTGGTGTTAATATTTTACGTATTATAGACTAGTACAATTTTCGTCACATGATATAATATAGAGACTATAGGGCTTACTTATAAGTGTTGTAGAAGCCTTATAATTCGTTATCTGTAGTACTGATTCGATAGCCAGACTCAGCTTGGATGAGTTGGGTTATGGTAGTTTCACTCACCTTGGGAAGAACTGGGTTAGTTTTACTCCGCATGGAATGGCCGGTTTGGATTGTTTAAACCAGCTTGGAATGGCAAGGGTGTCCTGAGACAACTAAAATCAGTTTGAACCAGTTTGATAGAATTGGGATAGCCTGATTGAATAGTAAAGGATTATGATAGTCAGGCTCAGATCGGCTTTGTGATGGTTTGAATAAACTTGGTAGGGGTGGTAGCCCTGAATTAATGTAGAAAGGTTGAGATTACTTGAATTAACATAATAGCCTGATTATGATAGTCAGGCTCAGATCGGCTTTGTGATGGTTTGAATAAACTTGGTAGGGGTGGTAGCCCTGAATTAATGTAGAAAGGTTGAGATTACTTGAATTAAATTGGAAGGGTAGTTTGGATTGTTTAAATCAACTTGATAAGGTTTGGAGGGTTCAAATTATGATAGTCAGGCTCAGATCGGCTTTGTGATGGTTTGAATAAACTTGGTAGGGGTGGTAGCCCTGAATTAATGTAGAAAGGTTGAGATTACTTGAATTGAATTGGAAGGGTAGTTTGGATTGTTTAAATCAACTTGATAAGGTTTGGAGGGTTCAAATGAACTTTGAAAGTTGGGATAGTCTGTCTCAACTTGGAGGGGGTTAGGGTGCCCTAGCTTTATTGTTTAGATTGGAGGAGGGTAGTGTAATTATCTTCATGCGGTTGTAATATTTTGACTTGAATATGTAGTATTGGTGTAGACTGACTCAGCTTTTTAAGGTTTGGATAGTAAGATTGAAATTTAGTTAATTTGGGATAGTTTACGAAGTTATGATTGTGTGAAATGGCCTGGTAGGGTTGTGAATTGTGATAGTCTGAGTTGAATATAATGTCTGAGTTGAATATACTAGTCTGAGTTGAATATGCTAGTCTGAGTTGAATATACTTGTCTGAGTTGAATATGCTAGTCTGAGTTGAATGTAAAGGTCTGAGTTGAATATGCAGCATTGGTGTAGACTGGCTCATCTGTGTAAAGTTTGTATAGTTAGGTTGACATTAAGTCGATTTGTTATATCTAGTTAAGTAGGGTTATGATTGTGTGACAAGGCCTGGTCGGGTTGTATTACTTCTTAGTGTGATATGGTTTCAATTGTCTTACCGAACAAGGTATGGCTAAGACAGCCTTAATCAACTTTATAAGATCACTTTGAAAGATAATATATGTGCATTATTATTAGCCGAGTTGCAAAGATGTTGAACTCGGCTCTTGGTTTGGGGATGCGAGTGGGCGTGCTTCAAACATTGTTTTACCGGTGATAATTCAAAACGTTAAACGTCCAATCGAAATGGAACTTGGATATATTGTTGCGTACTAGGAGGGGAGGAACTCTCTTTATTCTGGATGAAGTAGGTCAGAGGTAAAGGTCACAGTGAATGAAAATAGACTGAACATTTCAGAAAAAAATTGGTTTCTAGATAATAACTCGAAAAGTTTACATCCAGTTCAAATGAAACTTGGATATATTATTGGGTACCAAGGGGGGGGGGGGGGGGGGGGGGGAGTGTATTGATGTATTTGGAGAAAGTATGTCAAAGCTCAAGGTCTTAGTGGTCGAAAATAAATTGAAAATTTCATAACAATAGGTTTCCGGATGATAACATAGATCAAAAAGTTTACTTTCAATTGACATGAAACATGAATACATTTTTGGGCACTAGGAGCAGAAGAACCCATTTGATTTTTTTTAGAAAATAGGTCAAAGGTAAAGGTCACAGTGATTTAAAATTGTTTGAAATTTTCAGTAAAATTTGGTTTTTCGACTGATAACTCAAAAATTTTGCATCAAATTGAAAAAAGAACTTGGATATATATAAATGGATATTTGGAAAAGAAGAACCCTATTGATTTTGGAGAAAGTAGGTCTAAGGTCAAGATCACAGTGACAAAAAACAGATTGAAAATTTAAGAAAAATTTGGTTTCAGGAGGATAATTCTAAAGGGTTAGATTCAATTCAAATCAAACCTATACATATTGCTGGTTACCATTATGAGAAGACCTTATTGATTTTGGGGAGAGAGGATCAAAGATCAAGGTCACAATGATTGAAAATAGATTTATATTTTTTGTTAAAAATTCGGTATATTGATGAAAACTCAAAATATTTACATCCACTTTGATATATTGTTGAGTACAAGAAATGGAAGAACTATAAATATTGGAGAAAGTAGGTCAATGTCATAGTATCTGAAAATACATTGAAATTTTCAAATATATTTGGTCTCTAGTGTCTGACAGTAACTAAGAAACATGACATTTGACCTTTTTGAATTCTTAGAATTTTTAATGCTAGTTAGGAAAGATAATAGAAACAAGTTTTTAGAGACATTTGAGTCCCGGATAATTACTTTCAAAAGGCCACATTAGCTAAGTCACATAATATATGAAGTTGCAACTGGGCTCGTGCACCCTGGGGCATTTAGATTTTTTGTTACAGTCAAACTTGGATGGCTCGAACACCCAAGGAACCGTTGAAAACAGTTCAAGCTAACAGGGTGTTCGAGATATCGAGATTGAACTATGCTTACACTTGAATAAAGGGACCACAAAAAGGGTTCCAGGCATCTATGGTGTTTGAGTTATTGCAGTTCCAGCCATCGAAGTTCTACTGTATTTGATTGATTTTAGAAATATTTTATTGAAATAATAAAATCAATATTTATCAGCAAAAGCATACCCTTAACTAGTCAGTATTCTTTGAAATGAGTCAAGCTGATCATATTTTTGGCAATTATTTATGATAAAAAATATTATGAAATAAATCTAAGTTTATCAACTTAAATTGTGAAATCTCTGAAACAACTTTTAATGATTTTAGTATTGTATTTTTGTTTTTATAGCTGCTGAATGTAAAGACCCAATGTGTGATGGACCCAGTACAATCATACTACTGGATGTTTCTGAAAGTATGAGAGGTCAACCCATTAAGGAGGCCACAGAAGGGATACAACTTTATCTTGATGGTAAGAATATGATATGGAATTAGAAGGATTAACTGTACTGGCTCTGTATTATTTTGCTTAGTTCTAATTTCCATTGTATTTCGCTTTAAGGCAGTCAAACCAAACCACACTATTATCAATTGAAGAAAGAGATACAGAAGGGTTTATGAAAATTTTCTATTACTGTTGTCTCCATTCTAATGGTGTAGCCAAACAAAGGTTTGAAATACTATTCTGTTGCCTCCATTCTAATAGAACATCAAATACAATAGTGTTACCTCCATCCTAATAGAACACCAAATACAAAACTGTTACCTCCATCCTAATAGAACACCAAATACAATACTGTTATCTCCATTCTACAATACTGTTATCTCCATTCTAATGGTACATGTACACCAAATGCAATACTGTTATCCCCATCCTAATATTACATATACACCAAATACAATACTGTTATCTCCATTCTAATGATACATGAACACCAAATCCAATACTGTTATCTCCATTTTAATGGTATATGTACACCAAGTACAGTACTGTTATCTCAATTTTAATGGAACATGTACACCAAATAAAATACTAATATCTCCATTCTACAATACTGTTCTCTCCATCCTAATAGAACACCAAATGCAATACTGTTTTTTCAATTCTAATGGAACATGTACACCAAATACAATACTGTTATCTCCATTCTACAATACTGTTATCTCAATTCTAATGGTACACCAAATACAATACTGTTATCTCCATTCTAATGGTACACCAAATACAATACTGTTATCTCCATTCTAATGGTACATGTACACCAATTTAAATACTGTTATCTCCATTCTAATGGTACATGTACACCAAATACAATACTGTTATCTATATTCTAATGGTACATGTACATCAAATACAATACTGTTATCTGAATTCTTATTGAACATGTACCCCAAATACAATACTGTTATCTCCATTCAACAATACTGTTATCTCCATTCAGCAATTCTGTTATCTCCATTCTAATGGTACACCAAATACAGTTCTGTTATCTCTATTTTAATGGTACATGTACACCAAATACAATATTGTTATCTCCATTCCAATAGTAGATGTACACAAAATACAATACTGTAATCTCCATCGTACAATACTATTATCTCCATTCTAATGGTACATGTACACCAAATACAATACTGTTATCTCCATTCAGATGGTACATTTACACCAAATACAGCACTCTTATCTTCATTGTACAATACTGTTATCTCCATTTTTAGCCGAGTTGCAACGAAGTTGAACTCGGCTATTGGTTTGGTGTTGCAGGCGGGCATGCTGGCAGGCGTCAAACATTGGTTTCTGGATGATAACTCAAACAGTTGACATCCAAATGAAATGAAACTTGGATATTTTGTTGGATAACAGAAAGGAAGGAACCCTATAGATCTTGGATATAGTAGGTCAAAGGTCAAGGTCACAGTGACTTAAAAAAGACTGAAAATTTCAGAAAAAAATTGGTTTCCAGATAATAACTTGAAAAGTTTACATCCAGTTCAAATGAAACTTAGATGTATTGTTGGATACTAGACGTGGAGGAAGCCTATTTATTTTGGAGAAAGTAGGTCGAAGGTCAAGGTCACGGTGACCGAAAATAGACTGAAAATTTCAGAAAAATTTGGTTTCTGGATGATAACTCAAAAAGTTTACATCCAATTGAAATGAAACTTGTTAGGTACCAGGAAGGGAGGAAGGGTATTGATTTTGGAGAAAGTATGTCAAAGGTCAAGGTCACAGTGACCGACAATAGACTGAAAATAAAAAAAAAGTTGGTTTCTGGAAGATAACTCAAAAATTTTCCATCCAATTGAAATGAAACTTGGATATATTGTTGGATACTAGGAGGGGAGGCACCCTATTGATTTTGGAGAAAGTAGGTCAAAGGTCAAGGTCAGTGAAGGTCACAGTGGCCGAAAATAGATTTATATATTGAAATGTCAAGACATGAAACTAGAAAATAGTCCTTCTTGAATTCTTAAAATTTTGGATATTAGGTAGGAAAGATAATAAAAAGACAATTTTAGAAATATTTGGGTCTTCACATTAACTTGGTCACATAATATGTGAAGATGCAACTTGGCCTGTGCACCCTGGTGCCATTTAGATTTTAATGGTACTGCAAATACAATTCTGTTATCTCCATTCTAATGGTACATGTACACCAAATACAATACTGTTATCTCAATTCTAATGGAACATGTAGACCAAATACAAAACTGTTATCTCAATTCTAATGGAACATGTACAACAAATACAATACTGTTATCTCCATTCTAAAGGTACACCAAATACAGTTCTATTATCTCTATTCTAATGGTACATGTAAACCAAATACAATGCTGTTTCCTCCATTCTAATGATACACCAAATACAATACTGTTATGTCCATTCTAATGATACGTGTACACCAAATACAATGCTGTTATCTCCATTCTTATGGTACACCAAATACAATACTGTTACCTACATCCTAATAGAACACCAAATACAATACTGTTATGTCCATTCTAATGATACATGTACACCAAATACAATACTGTTATCTCCATTCTACAATACTGTTATCTCCTTTCTACAATACTGTTATCTCCATTCTAATGGTACATGAACACCAAATACAGTACTGTTATCTCCATTTTACAATACTGTTATCTCCATTTTACAATACTGTTATCTCCATTCTAATGGTACACCAAATACAGTTCTGTTATCTCTATTCTAATTGTACATTTACACCAAATGCAATACTGTTTTCTCCATTATAATGGTACACCAAATACAATATTGTTATCTACATTCTAATGGTACATCAAATACAGCACTGTTATCCTGTTTTCTCCATTCTAATGGTACACAAAATACAGTTCTGTTATCTCCATTCTAATGGTACATGTACTCCATATACAATTCTGTTTCCTTCTAATGTCCCAATACCTTCATAGGTGGAAGTTTATTAATTTTCAACAAAGTTTGATCTTCTAATGCCCCAATACCTTCAAAGATGCAAGTTTGTTAATTTTCAACAGAGTTTGATATTTCAAGACTAGAAATTGTTCCTTCTAATGCTCCAATACCTTCATAGGCGCAATTTTGTTAATTTTCAACAAAGTTTGATGTGTACATATCAAACTTTGTTGAAAATTAACAAACTTGCATCTTTGAAGGTATTGGGGCATTAAAAGGAACAATTTCTAGTCTTGAAATTTGTTCTAAAGAATTTTTTTTAGTAAATGTGTCCCATCAAATCTTATTTCATTAATTTTGCCTAAATAATCATTGGATAATTATTAAGATATAAGCAATACTTAAAAAAAAGAATATGTTAGGGAGATGCCTTATTTAAAAAAAAATGTTTAGTTTGTCTGAAGGAAAGATTATATAGAGCAGTTCATGGATACTGTAAACATCAAATTTTTTTTTTAACACATTATTAGATACAGTATTTTTGGATTACAATAAATGCAAATATAAGTATAAGATCTTGGTGGAAGCTGTATACTGAGGGTACATAACTTACTTTGTCAGTTGGTGATGGGTCTGGAGCTGGCATGTCAGTTAACTGTTAGTAGTCTCTTGTGATTTCATGTTTTTGTCTGTATATTTAGTTCTTTCAGTTTCATTTTTCACAATTGACTCAGTCCTGTTGCCAACTGAATTTTACTGTTGTTACGATTGTTTTTTGATTGATTGATTTATTTATTTATTCATTTATTTATCGCATTGGCTGTAGGGGGAAGGTTTGGATCCAATAAAACTAGCTTAACGCCGCCGCAGCAGGTTTGCGCCTGTCCTAAGTCAGGAATTTATTAAGCTTTTGTGTGTCTTGTCCTTTTTCTAGTTAGTTTACTTTATGTCTATAGGAGTCTAGGATGATGTTTATTTTGCTGGACTTGATTGCTCTTTGTTCAGGGGTCGACTCCGGCCTGCCTTTGGGTGTGGGGTTTTCTCACCGTTCATTGAAGATCTTATGGTGGCTTTGAGTTGTTATTACTCCCCTTTGGGTCGTTGTCTCTTTGACACATTCCCCGTTTCCCTTCTTTTTTCTATAAGATTGATTTTTAAGGAACATGATTTTTCTCTATTTCTAAAGACTGTATAACAATTTAACTCAATGGCTGATCCAGCATCCGAAAAAAGGGGGAGGTTGCAACCCAGGGGGGTACTCTAAATTTTTCCTGTACCTAGGCTGGTACTATTTCTTTGGGTTTAAATTTCCGAATTTTGCTATTTTTGGGGGTTCAAGAATTCATAGATATATTTTTGGGATAGAAAAAATCTTGGCTATTTTTTTGGGGTATTAGTATTGATGAAATATTTTTTTGGGGGGTAGGCATATATGTTATATTTTTTTGGGTGCAATTATTTTTGAAGTTTTGTTTGCATAGAAAATTAAAGTTTTACATGGACCTTCCTTGGTATTATCCATTAAACAGATAACCAATCAGCACTTTCCACTAATTAGGGGAAAGGTGTGCGAAAAAATCAGCAATGAAAATGTCTGATCATCCACAGTTGACAACTATGGACATTAGTTGAGAGAATATATCCAGGAAAAAATTGTGTCATTGTGATTTCATTTTTAATTTTTTTTTTCTAAAAATGTCACAGGTACTTTGTTTGGGGGGNNNNGGTGATTTGAAAAGAAACTATTTTTTTGGGGTGATTTGAAAAGGAACTATTTTTTTGGGGTAGTTTGAAAAAATCACTATTTTTTGGGGTTAAATTTTTTTCGTGGACCAGCATAGGTACAGATGATAATGGAGAGTACCCCCCTGGGGGTTGCATTAGGGTTCAGAAAAAAGGGGGGTTGAGACGATTTATTTGCAAGTTTTTGTCTATAAAATCTGCATGAAGTTTTAAAACTTTCAAAATTGGGTCCCAACCCCAGGAACCCCCTATTTGCATCTGCCAATATAACTAGTTTGAAATTATTTATAAACTTTTTGTAATGTAAATGGGAGATAACTCTAGTAGATAAACTGTGCTTTGTACCGGTATATGTAAATACAGCGACTTTAACAGTGTTGATATATATTTGATTTTACCAGACATTTGTTTGATAATTAACTTTTGCAGTTTATCAACAAATCAATGCAAAATTCTGATCTGATCAGTAACAAGTAAAACAAATTTTTCCTTCATCTTTATTCTACTGACACTATTAAAGTTTTGTATGTAATATTTGTCCTTTTTTGTAGATAAAATTTTTTCTACATATCCTATTTGGGTTGTTAAATCTCTTTTCTTTCCTGATTCCTGATGTATTCAGAAAATTTAGATTATTTTCATCATAATATTCTTACTAAATGTTATTTTTATTTTTTCACCAGGAATTTACTTGTAACAGGAAACTGTACTAATGAGTTTCACATTTATAGGGAAGAAAACTTTGGGACATGTTGACATTTTGTCTTTTACTTCTGTTTTTTGTTTATAGAGGAAGTAAAATTGAATTATTAAACTCTCCATACAACTTACCCAACTTTAATTTTAGTCAACATCATACCAAAATTACTTCAACTTTGGCTAGCCATATAAATTACCTAGTGTCTATAATTAGAATTGTTTATCTTGATATAATTTCAAAGCAAAATATTTTATATTGAAATTGATTTTTTACTCTGTTTATATCCAAAGAAGAAGGAAATGAGACCGTTCTCCCATTATCCCACATTTTTTTTTACTCATTTTTTCATATATCCCACATTTTGTGGCCCTTTTTATGGCGGATTTCCCAGATCATTAACGTATTTTATTTGCAATTCATCCATGAATATACCTATATTCCTCTAGTAACACCTATAAGAACTCCTTCAAAACTCCTGTCTATTGTTTGTTAATCAAGTACTCAACTTTCAATAGAATTCTATTGTATACCAATTTGTACTGCCTGAAGGGGTTTACCTTGATACTCCAGTGGTGACAAATTGGTATACAATAGAATTCTATTGAAAGTTGAGTAATTGATTAACAAACAATAGACAGGAGTTTTGAAGGAGTTCTTATAGGTGTTACTAGAGGAATATAGGTATATTCATTGATGAATTGCAAATAAAATATGTTAATGATCTGGGAAATCCGCCATAATTCCCAATTCCCTCATTATTTTTTCACTTCTTCCTCTTCCCACTTGTTGTATTTTCCCATTTCTCTAATTTTATTCATCATTTTCCCATTTCCCCCTTTTTTTTTACCCTTTTCTCCCATTTCCAAAACTGTGTCACCCCCTCAGTGAAAAGGGCCCTTCATATTTGACCATTGGAAACTTTAAAATTAAACTTGAAATCTGCCTGAATTCGAATGGGAATAAATTTCTCTTAAACTATGCTTTTTCATTTTTTCAAGTATAATAATTGGAGTGAATCTGATCTGGGAGTAAATAATTTTCAAATTGAAATTCCTGAGAAAATAAATTTTTCAATCCCTGATCCCGAAAAATGACTATGCTTATCCTGGTCTGGATCCTAATAAGGATTAATAACTTATTCTCGCTGTATGAACTGGCTAATCCCGGCATTACGATAAGTCCCTCCTTCACTTCAGCAGTCAAACTTGCATTTAATTGAGTATGATCAGGTTTAAAGTTCATGCTTTATCAGGTTTTATCCCTCAAATGGGGTAAACATTTTTAGGCACATGGATATCGTTATTCTTCTAAAAAATCTTATCTACAGTAGAACTTTAGGCTGGAACTGCAATAATGAGAACACCATCGATGCCTCAAACCCTTTTTGTGGTCCCTTTGTTCAAATTTAAATATAGTTCAACCTTGATATCTCAAACACAACTTTGGTTCGATATGTTTTCAATGGTCCATTGGGTGTTCGAGCCATCGAAGTTTGACTGCATGTATATTCATTTGTGTTATTGATGCCTCTGCTGGTGGACTGTTGTTCCCGAGATTTTCACCAACGCAGTAGCCAGTATTTTGGTCCTCGCTTGAAAACTGGGAGCATAGTTTTTCACAAACACATCTTGTTTAATTTTTATATCACATCTTTTCCATAAATAAAATTTCATGCTATTTTTTGCTTTACAGGTCTGGAATATAACAAAACAGAGTATGGTTTGGAAGAGAATATAGGATTGATTGTGTTCCATGGTGACACATTTGAAGTAACACATTTAACAAGTGATTACAGTAAAATACAGAATGCTATGGGTAGGTACAGATGATATTTAAGTGTTTGAGGTTTGGCATGATCATGTGCTTTCTAAATATTATTTATGGCGGATTTCCTGGCTCAATAACGTATTATATTTGCAATTCTTCAATGAACATACCAATATTCCTAAATTCAAAACATTGCAATTTTTGACAAATTTCAACTTCTTCACAAAATTGGAACTCAGAATTTCAAGAATGAGTCACATTTTTTTCTTTAATTTTTCGTCAGTGTGATTGAAATGTTCAGACAATTTTGGAATTTCAAATTTGACCACTCAATGAAATGTTGATGCTGTGGCAAATTTTCAAGACTGGACTAAAAATGTATGGATGCAAACTTAAAGCAGACACTTGGCTTAGGAATTTAGCAAAAAAAAATTCTTAAGCTCAACAAGGAAGATTTCTAAAACATAAATATCAGGTGATGCGTTTTTATTGGCACTCAGTATATATTATTCCTGAAATTTTCCCAAGAATTTTCCCATCATCGACATTTGGAATCATTAACAATGATGTTGTATTTGGAGAATTTCAAAATGGACAGTAATATTTGCAAACTGATGACAAGACTTCAGCAAATGAAAACCAAAGCAAAAACTGACAATTAAAGGGGAAAATAAAAAATGCAAAAAACATTGCAGTATGAGACATTCAGAAGGAGCTGAATTGTTATTAAAAACACCAAAAATTACTAATATAGCATTATAATACAAACAGATCAGTCTAAACCAGTTCTAAAGATTGTCTATTTTTGAGGCATAGTAAAAATGGACCCCCCTCCAAAAAAAAGCCCACAATAATTTTCAAAAGTTGCCAGATATGTTAATTTGTTAATTTCTTTTCTTTCTTCAGCCAGAGAATGTCAGTTGGAGTCTTCGAATCACATTTTGATCATTACTTAGTTATCTGTTAGCATTCTAAAAATTCTAAAAGATCTGTTGGTCTGTTGTACAGTTAACAAATACTTTCCTGCATTAAAATGAAAATTTGTCTTACTTTTCAGTTAATTTAAAGGAGGTTATAGGAGCCTCACCATTACTGATGGCACTGGCAGTAGTGTGGGGAATGGCAACAAGAGGTAATTCAATAGTACTATAAATGTTCCAGACCATACGCATATTTGGACTGTATGCGTACGGTCGGGACCTTATACGTATACTCGTACGGTCTGACCGTATGAGTATATGTGCAAGGTCTGCTATGAGCTTGACCATACATGTATATTTAGACCGTATGAGTACAAAGAAAAAGACAGACCATTCATTTGTTATTCAGGCAAAGAAGTAAGCTACAGTCAAAACTAATAGCACTACCACTGAAAACCGTATAAACTATAACGTTTTTATAAAAATAAGAAATTACTAATAAAGCTGAAATGGAAATATAAAAGCAGTGTTCAAATTAAAAAAAATATTTTCACATTTTTGCACAAGTTTTAAAGGCGATACATAAACTTCATTTTTATATTAAGAAGTTTTGTTAGGTCCAAACTAGTGCAATGATGTATATTTCTGATAAAAATGGGAAACATTACAATTTAAAAGATATTTCATCGAATCAAATGTATAAAATATTGGTAACATTCGAATGTGAAAAACCAGTTGGGTTTTCGAAATGGATAACCTCTTTTGGTGATTTTAATCTTCAATTCAAAATCAGAGATACTCTTCATTTTAATTATACGTACTAAAAGACAACAAATTAAGAATATTTAAATGGAAGTTATTACACTATATTTTACCCTGTAAACAGCTTTTGTCAATATGGAAATTAGCCGAAAATCCAATATGTGATTTATGTAATGAAATAGAAACATATGATCATTTTTTCATAAAATGTAAATATTTCAATGTATTCTGGAATAAAATCAAATTGCTATTTAGGAAACTTCATATTGGAGATCACGTGATTAATTTAAAAACAATGGTATTTGGATATAAAATTACAGAAGAACAATATTTTGGATTAAATTTTATTTTGACTTTAGTATTATATACCATCCACAAGCCTCATTATGTTTCAGATAGAAAAACAAAACAAATTGATACCTTTTCTTTATTTAGAAATGAATTTATCAAAAGGAAATACGATTTTGATAACAGTACGTTAAATTCTGATTATTATTTGAAAAAAACATTACTTTTTCTGGAATATGAATATAACAATAGAACTTCAAATATTCTTTTATATATACCTATATTGATTTCATGATTCAGATTAATGCATAACATGTATACATTTAT